>JAHWFO010058441.1:603-18540 GCA_023313115.1 Rhysida immarginata
AACCAGGGCTGACGCAGTGACCAGGCTTTGTTTTTTAGGTGGCGTTGAGTAGAGGTGGTGTTGGGTTGTACCAACGCCACCTAAAAAACAAAGCCTGGTCACTGCGTCAGCCCTGGTTTGATGACGCAGTCCACAGGCAGTGAGAAGGCTTTGTTTTTTAGGTGGCGTTGCTCAACTCAAAGCCTGAGCGCGAAAACGTCATACATTGTTACATCACCCACGGGAGAGTATTGTTAATCATATTTCCACCAATGATAAGCCCGAAATTGTCCCTACCGTAGGTGATGTAACAATGTATGAATTTTCCGTGAGCAGGCTTTCTCTCTAGGCGGTATTGGTACAACACCTCCTAGAGAGAAGGCCTGCGAACAAAAGGTGTATACATTGTTACATCATCAGCAAGCGGCTATTGTTAATCGTATTTTTACCAATAATAAGCCCTAATTTTGGTAGAAATCAATGACGTATATTAAAGATAGACTCCGAATCCTATTGTTAACAGCGGCAAAAAGTGAAGCAAATTAAGTTGAGTCATGATTGTTCTGGGCAGGAGTGAGCCGTGGAGTAATTAGCTGTCTGGCTGCTTTGTTTGTGAAGATTTTGGGCCTGAGGAATAATTAATTCAAAACCATTCCTCAAAGTTAAACTGCGCACAACTGTACAAACAGACAAGAAAAAGGATCACGAATCATTTTCCACAAAAATAAATCAAAAATACGTAACTGAAATACAATCGAAACGAAATTGAAATTGAAACCATGATCGAAAAATTGCTTATAAAATATAATAAAATTCTTCAAATACAAAGTAAACGAAAAGATAAACTTATCAGTCCGTGATCGGCGTGTGAAAGAATAATTAATCAGTTACTCTTCTGTTTAGCCATGTGTTTTGCATCATCTTTACTCACTTTCGGCCATGACAGTTCTGGGCATGGAGCTTCCCAATTTGCTTCAAGTTACAACAATAGGATTCGGAGTCTATCTTTAATATACGTCATTGGTAGAAATAATAATCCCTAATTTTGGTCGACTAATGATGTAACAATGTATAACGTTTCTGTTATCAGGCCTTCTGTCTAGGAGGTGTTGCCCCGGCGCGGAAAAGTCACCTGACCTTACCAAGGAGGTTTAATAACAGGAGATGGCATGAAGTCATAATCTTGAAGCCTATTGTTGAGGGATCATATATTGTTGAGGGATTGTATCGGCCATATTGGGAGACCCCAAGCCTGTATAGATTAACTATTTCGTCAATAGAAATTTCATAAATTTCTTGCTATAAGAGACAAATAATCATGCATTGTTGTTAAATTTTAGCGTATTAATGCAATATTTACACGTTGCTCATGTAGATAACAGCCATGCAGGGGTCTACCAATATGGCGGATATGGCTTCAACTCAACAATGAGCCAGTGAATAGGAGGGCGCCTCCTTTGTATTAATCCTCCTAGGACCATACTAGTCCCGAGTAACAATGTAATCTTCATTGTTTCCATCTTGGATTTTAACAATCAATATTTTTTCCTTTGTTGGAAACAATGAAGGTTGGATTGTTAGCGGGTTACTATGATCAGATGACTTTTCTGCGCTGGGGCCTGTCTTTCTCGTTGGCTACGTAGTCGACCAAATTTAGGGCTTATTATTGGTAGAAATAGGATTAACAATGTATGACGTTTCCCATTATCAGGCCTTCTGTCTAGGTGGTGTTGCCTGAACCAACGCCTCCTAAAGATAAGGCCTGAGCGCGAAAACGTCATACATTGTTACATCATCATCCGAAGATACGTTTAATCGCATTTCTACCAATAATAAGCCCTGAAATGTGATTAAACGTATCTTCGGATGATGATGTAACAATGTCTGACGTTTTCGCGCTCAGGGAACGCCACCTAAAAAACAAAGCCTGATCACTGCGTCATCACACCTGGGCTAACAATTAAAGTTGGATTGTCAGCCCTGGTTTGATGACGCAGTCCACGGGCAATGAGAAGGCTTTGTTTTTTAGGTGGCGTTGGCTCAGGCCTTATCTTTAGGAGGCGTTGCCTGAACACGATAAAAATCTATGCTACAATTTTGGCTTTTATAAAGTGTAGTCAATTATAATAAAATTAATGAATTTTTTCCTCGAAAAAATTTGAGAAGTTCATGGAATGGCTTTGCATGGATGCTTAATTTAGTGAAAGCTACACGTAGAATTTTTTTTATCGAAATCGGTGAGTCAGAGTACGTGTAATCTCATTCTTAGTAGGCAGAGCAACTATTCAAATTTCATTTTTCCAACAAAGGAAAAAACACTGATTGTTAAAATCCCGGATGGAGACAATGAAGGCTACATTCTTGTTCTGCCTATTTTGGCAACACCTCCTAGAAAGAAAGCCAAACAACTGAAACGTCATTTATTGTTAAATCATCATATTTCCACCATCATTGTTAATCGTATTTCTGCCAAGAATAGAGAGGTTCAGCATCACGTAAACGCGAACGTGACGCGAACGCGTGTGACGTTTCCAATCTGAAATGACGTAGCTTTTTCATTGTTTACAACGCGAAATTGTTTTCACACACGTTCGCGTTTACGTGGTGCTGAACCTCTCTAATAAGCTCTAAATCTGGTCGACTTATTATGTAACAATGTATGACGTTTCAGTTGTTTGGCTTTCTTTCTGGGAGGTGTTGATTTTGTTCAGGTAATTTTTTCAGTGCTGTGACCAATGTTACCAATTTAGCGCTTTTCATGTCCGAAGTTTCATTTGTTAAAGATAAAGCATTGTAATCTGATTGGTCCAGACACTTTTCTCTATTTGTGAGTCAAATATAATACGAGGGATGATCAAAAAGTAATGTCGCGTATTTTTTTTCTCAAAAATCGTGACTGGGTCAAAAATAAACACATGTACATTCGATAGAACAACTCAACTTTTATTTTTCCACACAATCTCCAAGCCGACTGAGGCAACGATCGCAGCGGTGGACAAGTTTTTCCACGCTCTGTCGATAAAAATCATCCGGTTGTGAGTGGAACGAGTAACGAACTGCCGATTTCACCTCGTCGTCATCTCCGGATATGTTGACTGGCTAGTGACTTCTTCAACGTTCCGAAGATATCGTAGTCACTGGGAGCGAGATCCTGGCTATATGGAGGATGAAGCAGTGTTTCCCAGTTCCATCGCTGCAACAAGTCAGTGACCCGTTTCACGTATGCTGTCGTGGTGCAGCACGATGTCCTCCATGTCAAGTCTTTTCCTGCGTATGGCCGCTCGAAGATTCCTGAATGTGCCTCTGTAGCGTTCGGAATTGACAATGGTATGCGGTGGAAGAAATTCAAGCAGTATCGGACCACGGCAATCACCAAAACATGACAACATGACCTTGCCGGCTGATGGCAAAGTTTTGAAGTTTTTCGTTGTGGGAGATGAGGTGCGTTTCCAAACCACTGATTGCATCTTGATTTCGGGCGGTAGGTGGACTCATGATTCATCGCCTGTGATGATTCGATCCAAAAAATCCTGGTATCGGGTGAGATGCAGCAAGCAAGCATCGCAACGAGCACTTTGATGTTCGGCCATCAACTGCCGTGACACCCATGTGCATAATACTTTACGAAAGCCGAGCTGCTCGTGAACAATATCGTACGCCGTCTCATATTGAAATCTCCAACGTTGCAGCAATTTCTCTCACGGTTCTCCCGTACTTGCGCTTCCACAGCGGCAATGTTGCTGTCAGTCATGGATTCCCGCGGCCGGCCAGAGCGATGTTCGTCCAGCAAGTCCTCTCGTCTTTAAAAGCCTTGCACCAACGTTGTACTGTTCGGAGCTGCACGATATCACCTCCGTACACGGATACAATTTCCTTATAGATATCGACTGTTTTCAGTCTTTTTGCACGAAGAAAACGCATAACACTCCGCTGCTCAAAGGCACTGGACGATGAAATGAGAGTCGCCATCTTGTTTGGACTGTCACGTCGCTAGTGCTTGGCGGATGCACACGACACTAACAGGAAACTTTAACAATGAACCAAACTAACTTTTACATATCGCTATTTTCTCATATATGCGTCATTTTCTAGAAAAAAAAACACGCGACATTACTTTTTGATCACCCCTCGTAATACGGTTTCAAAAACGTTGAGAATAATTAATTATAACACAAAAAGTAATTTCTATCTCAATTCATAGTATTTGTTTTAAAAATAAAATGTTATACAAATTAACAGATATAATTTTCTTATTTATAAATATAATATTCTTGCGGTATTAACACAAAATCAGACGCATGACAAAATATTTTAGTGATATAGGCCGTTGCCCTAAAGAATTTAAGAAATTGAAAAAAAAAATATTTGGGATTAAAAGAAATTGACAGGGAACTTTAACAAATGCAACCATCAATAAGCTAGTTTTTGAAATGATTAATTTATCCTTAAGTGAAAATATGCCATCTTCTTTAGTCATTATACTGGGTGATTCAGAAAGGTAGGTCAAGAATGAAATACCCATGTACAGTTTGTAGCGGGAAACAATATTTTTCCTATGAACATGGGTCCGGAAATACATCCTTACAGATATAATGTAACTTGTACGAGTTAGGAATGACATTACAGTAGGTGTTCAAAATGCCGACCCTGAGCCTCGATGCCGGTGTTTAGTCTGCGGACGAGATTCTCGCGATCTCTGGTGAAGATGTCCGGAGGATCACTGACTTCTCCACACGCTGTTGGGAAATCCTTTCCGCTTCAGTAGCATTACCCTGTGCCTCGCCGTAGACGAGATGCATGTCCGCCAGCTCCGCATTAGTCAAGCGATCCATTGTACAACAATGGAGTTACATAGAAAGAAAAATAACTCCGAAAACACTATTCCACATAATAAATTTTAATGACTCAGATGTACAGTGACTCACTGATGATGTAAACTTCGTTTCCGAAATGTACATCTGAGTCATTAAAATTTATTATGTGGAATAGTGTTTTCGGAGTTATTTTTCTTTCTATAGTTGTGTCCGCAGTTTTTGGCTTTATTCCATTGTATATAATGGAGTTACATGTTTCGTTTCCTCTCTTTTAAAGGAGAGAACACGAACAATTTACATGTTTAGATCCTAATTTACATGGACCCTACCATTGCCGTCCGGGTAACGCACATCCATTCCTACCTCGTACAAGTTGCATTATCTCTGTAAGGATGCATTTTCGGACCTATGTTTATAGGAAAAATATTGTTCCCCGCTACAAACTGTACATGGTATTTCATTCTTGACCTACCTCTCTGAATCACCCTGTATTTCAATATATCTTTTTTTGTATTGAAAATATAAGCGATTTTTAAAAAGTTTATATTAAAACGAAGCTTTTTTAAAGATGAACTAAATATTTTAAAAATTTTCCCGAGCATTTTCTTATTTCAAATTTTGACAACAATAATATTTTGTTAATTTTAAAATATACAGGGTCGGGACACATTAATATGATCACCTCTCCTCGAACATGTTGGAACGTCTCATGGTATGCAGATGAAAAATCATTGCATATCATTAAAAGGTGACAACAGCAGACGAGTAGTAGCATCCGTTAACACAGTAATTGTCGCCGTCATGGGCAGAGCAAGTGACCTGTCGGACCTCCAAAAAGGGGATGGTCAAGGGGAGCAGCATTTCTGAAACAGCCACCTTTGTGAACTGCTCTAGGGCTGCCGTTGTGAAGGTGTACCGCGACTGGACGAACCATACAGTTTCGAGCAACTGAAGAGGTAACTGTGGGGCCCCACGGGCCATTGATCCTAGAGGCGAGCGTCGGTTACGACGCCTGGCCCAGACCAATCGGCGTGCCACTGTTGAGCAACTGACACTGCAAATGAACAGTGGGGCCACTAGGCGTGTCAGAACCAACACAGTGCAACGATCCCTCTTGAGGTTGGGGCTCCGGAGCAGGTGTATGGTAACAGCACCCATGTTGACGCCTGGGCATCGCCGAAAACACCTCCAATTCGCAAGGAACTATCGCCAATTTGCAGGACCTCGGCCGAGTGGCAAAGGGTTGCTTTCTCTGACGAGTCGCGGTTTCTGGTGAACAGAGTGGACGGACGATGGAGAATTCACCGGGAAGCGTCTGAGAACAGGCATCCCGACACCATCGTTGGCAGACGACAGGCTGGTGGGGGAGGTGTGACTGTTTGGGGGATGTTTTCGTGGTATGGTTTGAGTCCACTGATACCGCTGGAGGGTACACTGAATGCTGTTCGTTACCTGATGATCGTCGCAGACCAGGTACACCCCTTCATGTCGTAAGTGTTTCCTCAGGGTGATGGCACCCTTCAACAGGACAATGCTCCCTGCCGTACTGTCAAAATTGTCCACGACTGATTCGAGGAGCATGAGGATGAATTCAAGCTACTCCCATGGCCACCAAACTCTCCGGACCTCAACCTCATTGAACATTTGTGGGATCATCTCGTTCGCCATGTCCGCAAGCTGGACCCTCCACCACGCACGGTGATGGAATTACGGGATGCACTGATCGCCGAATGGTCCCAGATACCTGCAACCACCTTCCGAGGACTTATTGGCTCTCTGCCACGTCGACTAGCTGCTGTGCTTGCCGCCAAAGGTGGATATTCTGGATACTAGCAGATGGTCATATTAATGTGTCCCGACCCTGTATATTATAATTGATATTATAGTCTTTTCTTAAATACTTGCTTAAGCATGTTAGTTTTTAAGAATTTTTTTTTCATATCTAAATAAATTTTATTTATTTGTATCCCTAGTTTACAGTATATCCATCGCAACAAACTAAAAGTAACCTCGAGTGGATTATGGCATATTCTATTTTAAGGGTGTTCGTGTGTAGTAAAACGGCTATGTAATATTTGTTACTGCGCTTGCGCACCATAACTGATTAATCGATCCGTCATTCTTTTGCTTGGAATGAATAAGCGCGCTAACTAGAGCATATAGCTCTCGCGCGAACAAGGAGTCGCGGAAGACTACAGTAGGCTTTCTAGTAGATCTCTTCGAAAGCGATGTCGAAAGTCGATCGAGACGCGCGAGAGTCGTGTCGCGGTCGACGTCATTTTATGTCTCGAACTCGATATGTAGCAGAAATCACCCCTGGGTATGAGCTGACAATGCGATATGCTCAGTTTGTGCGTGCAAAGCACCGCCTAAATAAGTAACTAAAGATACCACCAATGATAATATTCTGGTTGGGAACTATTTATTGCAATTCTTGTAAACAGACATGTTTTGACGTATGTAATAAGATTTAAACACATTGATTTCGGTTCTGTGTTTGATACCTGTTAATTGGGGGTCCCAAATTTTGTTGTAACTGTACTATATGCTTAAGTTCCAAATAAATATTTTAATATCTCTCTCTCTCTCTCTCTCTCTCTGGTCACTGTTTATTTGCCTGCCTTATAACACCATAGACGAGTCCAAACTACTCTGAGCCAGTCAGGTGTGGGTATGCCAATTGGACCCGAACAGAGGCCACTCGAGCCCACGTGAGCCAGAAAATTTTGGCGCCCGAATAGGGACTCGCAAATTCGGAATTTCCGGATTTTGGGTTTCCAGCATTGTAATCCAGTGCATCTGAAAGAGGTATAAATGATACTTTGTGCTACGATAAATGTTTATGACAGGTGAACTGATATAACGAATTTTAAGACCCCTGGGGGGGGGGTAGTCTAACAGGGATCAGTGCTAAGGAAGGGTCTAGCTTGTTGCCTAGGTGGCGTTTGATGAAATTGTGAATATGCCGATTGATGAAAATGGTAAGGGCACCGCCACCCCTTCTCCTGGCAAGGTACACGGGGACGGTGCCAATGTTCTCCGGGGATGATGCTGGAATTAACATCACCGGATTTCTGGGAATCATCTACCTCATTGGGGCCGATGCTTCTTGGACTGATGAAGTGAAAGTGACGGTCACCAAGGCAGAACTAATGGGCAATGCCACCCATAAATCAGCCGAGTACAAGTTATTTGATATTGAGGAATACAAAGTGCTGCGGGATCGGCTGTCCCAGATTTTTGGTAAGGTGAAGCTGGAGCGTGATTACTCCAATGAGCTTCATGATGTGGTCCAGCGTCGTAAACAGCCGGTGTCAGAATTCGCGAGCCGTCTTGAACAAGCTATGGACCGGTTTCTTCAGGCCAACCCGGAGTGGGCGGCTAGCAGGGAGCTGATGCTCTTATAGCAATTCAGGAATATTATGCTGCTGGTGCACAAGAAGGTGCTCAAGGTTTTGGCTCCAGTGACATATAAACAAGCAGTGAAGTGCACAGTGGAGCACAGGTACCATGGTGAAACCAGCAACGTAGAACTCAATGAGCAGCTGGTAGCCCCTGCAACTGCCCCAGCCCCCCCCCCCCCCCCCCATGCCAATAAGAAATGGGTAAAAGGCCCCCATTGCCCTTGAATGTGGAAGTAAGGAAGTTTGTTCTTGTAGGGAGGAAATCAAAGAATAACGTGACAGTGGAAGCACTTAGTTGCTCAGTAGCAAAGCATTTGAATGATGACTGTAGGCCAATCGGACAGGGAGGGTCAACATGGAATGTTATAAGTGCGCCCAACTCAGCCACTATGTGCGAGAGTGCCGGTCAGGAATTAAGCAGAACATCGTCAGTGCGACCGAGGTAGAGAGGTCGATTGTATTGAAATGCGGCGACTATAATTTGTACCGTGTCAGCGTGCATATTTAAGGACAACTGTTCGATGTGCTCGTCAACACGGTCTCTCAGGTGTCCCTGATAGATGGCGAGATATGGCGCAACTTGCCACAAGCTAATTACCATAAAATGGACATGAATATAAAGGGGGTCAAAGGAGAGTACCTGCACATTAATCAAGGTGTTACCCTGGATATCTGCATCCAGAGTAAGGCAATGTACCAACGCAATTTTTGGTGCATTCCTTTGGGATCCTAGGAAGCGATGTATTAAAAGGACTATCGTTCCAATGTGGTAGCATTGTGACGGTGCTCAGGGTCCTGTACCGACCAAGGAAGGTAAGCTGGAGCATGTCGCCGTATCTCAGACACCTCTGCCCGAATGCGAGCTCGAGCCATTAGTGCGGGAGTGTAGCATATCAGGAAATGTGTCAAGCACAAAATGTGGATGGGAGCATAATGAAGAAGGGGAGTTGCCTACACCAATGTAATTAAACAAAGAAAGGCAGGTGATGGAATATTAGAGAGATTATATCGGTGTTTCAGTGGTCTCCATACCAAGGGAAACCGACATTTCTAATGGGTGAGGTTAACGAGGGCAAAGAGTGATGCTACAAGTCGGTGGTGGTAACGCTGGGGGCTAGTTCGGTCCCTTCAGGGTGTTGAATCCCAGCTTGAACAGGTATATATTAGTCAAAGGGTTAAGAAGAAGGGATGTGATGTTGGTGCCCTGTGAGCAGGAGAGGCGTATACCGTAAATGGGTTATGGGAGTGACGAGGACAGGGGGCGATACTAATTGCGGATTACCCCGATTCATTTAGTGATATGCCATGCTAGAGGGAACTACGATACTACAGGTGGGGAAATACATGTATATGCTATAGGTAAATCGTAATGGGGATTTTATATTAATATTATCATTTTTATTGATAATGTGACATGTGATGCCAGTAGATCGTTTAATATTGGGGTTTTGATTTAATTTCATAAGTATTTTCCACAGATATAAAGTAAATAGATCGCCAGAGCTTGAGGTTTCGCAATGTTGCTAGTGAAGCCACTTTCCGCCATCTTACCTCACTACAATTTTCAAGCCATATCACAAACATACTTGAACATAAAGATTCAATACGAAATAAAGGCATTAAATAATGGAAAAATTGTTCATAGATCAGTTTATAATAGATTGACCATCTTTAAAAATTTATAGTTATTTTTACACCACTTCTACTTAAATGTCATTATTTGTGAATATTTATTTTATTTACACTCACATGCCAAAAGTCATGGGTCTTTTTGTATGGGTCAAAAGTTACTGGTGTTTTTGTTAGCCTGTTGCTTGCATTATTAAAAAGAAAGTCTCTTTTTAAAGTCTTTTTAAATATATTTTTTAAATATTATTTGAAACGATTCAGGTTAAATATTCATAGTCTAAAAAATATAGACTGCTTTTCTGTGAGAAAGAAAACAAGATTATCAATAATCCTGTAGGTGAAAAATAAAAAAAAACGAATAACTGATGGGTATAAGAAATATATAATTAATTTAATTGAAATTTAAATAACATGATATTAAACAAAAATTACAAATTGATCTCTAAGTCCAATTGCAGAGTAGCTCTATCTAAACATAATTTCTAGCGGCTATAATTTAAAATAGTTGGAAAAAGTTTTCATAAAATCATAAGAACGCGTACAGCATAATCTTTGTACTGAAGCAATAAGGCGCGCTTGGCTTCATCGAAGAGGCGGGTTCTAGCGATCTATTTACTATATATTTGTGGCATTTCATAAGTTTTCAATTGTTGTTGATTGTTGTCTCATTTTAACCACTGTTATAAAGTAGGGAGCATAAAAATTGGCAAAATTGCAGTATTTACATAATGTTAAAGTGCATGTAAAACAATGACCTTACAACATGCAAAATCGGTGAATGGGTTCATTATAAACGTAGATATGGCAGGTATATTGGCGCATAGTTATATAGCTAACGCAAGATGGTTTCATAGTTAACTTACGGATAATATGAGCAATGGAGCAGCAGAATAGAAACACACTCCGAGTTCTTTGGAAAAGTAGCATCAGAAATAGACAGGAGGCCAGTGAAAGATCAAATATACCTTTGAGAACATGTTATCGAATAATGAAAAAATTGGATTCAGGAGACGACATCGAACGCAAGGCTGGATCAGGTAGACCCAAGATACTAGAAGCTAATGATCGACGCCGTATTGCACAGTTGGCCATTCACCATCCACGATGTAGCCAACCATGGCCCATGAAAGAGGAAGTCCTCTAGTTTCTCCCTGGACCATTGGAAGAACTTGAAGGAAGCTGGATACGTCAAATGGATTCCAAAAAAAGGTGCCACTGCTCACTGCTGCTCAAAAGGCTAATCGGGTCCGATGGTGTGAAGAAAATATTAATAGGGACTGGAGTGATGTCTTATGACCATATCACAAACAACTTTATCACCTCAAGTCTTCCTTCAGCAATAATCAACTGATATTGTTGAGACAAGGAACACTTGGCTGCAACAAAATAAGCTCATTATTGCGGAAGGAATCCTTCAGTTAAGAAGGTTGTTAGTGATATGGCCCTTAACCACAGATGAAAGCACATATCAGTTCTTCAGCAACATCGTGAAAGAATGGGGGAAGCAGCGGCCAACCAGAATGATGCCGAAGCGTGGACCTTTCTTCATGATCTGGGGCGGAATAAGCAAACGCGGAACGACACCATTGAAAGTCATCAGTGGCACTATCAATGCTGCAAATTACCAGGACATTCTCCAAGAATGTTTTCTTACAATGGATGTTTTGTACCCAGACGGATGGATTTTGCAACAGGATGGAGCCACACTTTATACAGCTCGAACGACAAAGCAGTATCTGAAAAATCGTGGAATCGGCCTCCTACCGTGCCCCCCAAACTCACCGGACTTGAGCCCAATCGAAAACTGGTGGGGAGTTAGTAAATGTGCTCTTGCCAAACATGGCCCAACAGATTTCAATGACTGGAAACGTCTGGCAGAAGAAATGTGGGACAGTATTCGTTTGACTGTTGGAGTCGTTTTTCGATTGCATGCCCGGCAGATTGCAGGAGTGCTTGCAAAAACAAGGAGGGAAGATCAAGGAATGATTTTGTAGCACACATTATTGTCAAATGTTGCCGGTACATAACGATACCTTACTTGTATGGATGTCATGTTTCCTTATATTAAAACGCTTGTTTTGGTTTTTGCCAATTTTTATGCTCCCTACTTTACTTACTGTTTTTTTTTTGTTTGAATTTTTGTCTCTTATTATTGCCCCAACGCTACGACAATGTGCGATGTGGTGTCACTGTTGCCATTCTTGGAGCGCAATCTTCCGTGGAAAAATTCGCGGATGCTGCCTTTTACGGGAATTGTGCGTTTAGCACTTGTTGTCGCTATGCAGTGAAGCACGTTTTTCGGAAGCGGACATATTTATGAGCGACAGTTGCACCTATGTTGTGGGGGTTATAGTGCTCCTCCCCTGTTCCTGTTAAGGAGCACGAGACGCGTTCGAGGGGTTGACAGAGTAAAATGAGGCTGGTGACGAAGCCAGTGAGGGGAACTAGTTGCTGAGTCACGGAAGAATACATAGTCTGGTGTGGTACCGTATGCAACAGTTGATCGCGAGCAATTTTGAGGCAGGTGCTCAAAATTGATGAGTTGGCTGGGATGAGTTGGCAATGCGACATGCTCAGTTTGTGCGTGCAACAAAACACCGCCTAAATGAGTTAATAAAGATACCACCAGTGATAAAAGTCTGATTGGGGACTATTTATTGCAATTCTTTTAAGCAGACATGTTTTGATGTAAGTAATAAGATTTACACACAGTGAGTTCAGTTCTGTGTATGATACCTGTTAAGTCGGGCCCCAAATTTTGTTGTCACTTTTACTATATGCTTAAGTTCCAATTAAATATTTTAATACTTCTCTCTCTCTCTGGCTACTGTTTATTAGCCTGCCCTATAACACTGTAGGGCCAGGCAAATAAACAACTCGAGTCCAACAACTCTGGGCCAGTCACACTGGGTGTGCGAAATGAATCCGAGCAGACGCCGTTCGAGCCCACGTAGGCCGGCACACTTTAAACATCTGTTTTCTTGCTTTTGTGTTTAGAAAATTTATTTTCCTCTGTCTTCTCTTTTTGTTATTTAATCCGAACTGTATCTACTTTCACAAGTGTAATTTTGAGGGTGTGTGGTACTTCGGTTATTTTCATCGAGTTATGCCTGCCAGCATCATGCGATGAGAACGAATCTGTACCGTCCCCGGCTTCTTCCACATTAATATCGTGAGTATATAGCTGGTCTCAAAGAAGCGAAAGCCTTGTTTTTTACATCTTCTACTAGTTATTAATATACAGGGTGATTAAAATTAAAGTTACGATTTCAAAAATCGATAATTTGAAAACTACTCGTCAGAATGACCTGATATTTTAGCAGAACAATCGTGAGGCAATGGAATTTTGTTTGGCGAAGGAAAAAAAATAGTTCCAAAATCTGCCGATAGATTAACTTTGGCGAAGTTAATATTGAATATTGCTCCTGAGGTGTTCAAATTGTCAATTAACTTTGTCAAGTCCTCATAAATGGTATTGGGTGCTCCTTAACTTAACATTTTTTTCTCTGTCAAAAACTTTGGCACTTCCAAAATTTAATCTCTTATATAAATATATATTCTAATTTCTCGTCATAATACTTCAATTTCATGCTTTACGTGAATGTCTTTTATGAGTCCCTTTTCCAAAATGGCAAAAAATTAATTCGAATGTAAATCATTCTCCTTAAATTAGGTACCTTGGTTTTAAAGTTATTTTCTTAAAAACCGAAGACATTATGGGAATCGCTATATCTGCATTTCTTAACTTGCAATCCGTGACGAGTAATATACAGTTGGGGCTAGAAATTCATTAGAAAAAAATCAACATAAAAGGTTCGTTTTCTTTTACACAAGAGTTACTGGAGGGAATGGGAGAAATTACGAGATCAAAGAAGGGGAGATAGAGGAGGGATAAGTTTGTACGGATTAGTTTAAAAATACCGATAACATCACTTCTTTTCTTGCACTATCTCGATCAGTCTTCGGACAATTTGGCAACACACAGAAGACCGATTGGCATTTCTCCAACACATATCTCCGCTTTATAGTCCATCTCCAGAAAGTTTTCAGACGGGTCGCCGACGTGATTGTAAACAGGATAAATCTTATTTCATTCCAGAGAAAAGAATGAGAAATTTAGCGCGTCGCTGGACCCCCATTAAAAACGACGGTTTGTTTTCGTTCGAAGTCTATATTGTTGTTCGTGTCGATAGTCACTGTTACAAAAACACAGAAGACCCTCGGATTTTCCGAATTTCAATCGTCGCGATTTAACATTATTGTTCATAACAAAGTCGACTTCTTATAGCGGTAAAGACTTTCTTTACGGTTGTTTCTTCATTATAAACACCCAAAAATACTTTTAAATATGATTTTCATTTACAAAAATGAAAGTTGGATTGTTGCTCAGACAACTATGGTCACGTGACTTTTGAGTGGCCAGGCCTGTCTTTTTCATCGGCTATGGATTATGATATAGAACTTACTTCTGTAATGGCACAAACCGAGGCCAACGAAGGCACTCAAAAGTCACCTGACTATCGGAGTCCGAGCAATAATCCATTCTTCATTGTTTGCAACAAACGAAAGAACACTGGTTGTTAAAATCCAAGATGGAGACAATCAAGAATGGATTGTTGCTCGAACCCCGATGATCAGGTGGCTTTTGAGTGCCCTGGCGAAGCCGACGTGATCTATGCAAAGCCATGGCACTACGTCACTTCCATTATCGAAACGACACGAACACCGATGGGATATTTTGAAATGTGCATTTTGTATATTAGATAAATAAGTAAATACAGTATAATAAAATGAATTACTGCTAAACATGGGTCATTTACTTTTTTAATAATTCATTTAAAATTTTAAATATCCATATTTTGTTTTTAAATTTCTTTTTGCATGATGTCACGGCTTGCATGTTTAGTTCGCGTGGGCTTTGGCCCTGACCTATCTCTCGTTGGTCTAGAGGCAACACCACCTAGAAAGAAAGCCTCACAACTGAAAGGTCATGTATTGTTACATCATCGTATTTCTTCCAATAATGAGCCCTAAATTCGGTCAACTTCGAGGACTACGAGATAACAAGGCCAGGAAGCGGAAAAGTCACCTGATCATCTGGGTGCTAACAACTTCCAGGTCTTTCTATCGAAAAGTGGAAGGAAAAATTCTACGACCTGGTTTCGAACCATGAACCTCGGCTGTCATGGCCGACGCCTCTACCAGTTGGGCTATCGCAGACACCTGGACAGCCATGCTGTCTCAAGTTGTCTTAAAGAAAGTTGTCATGGGAGGCGGGCACCTGGCTCACAGCTCGAGAATCTCTCCTATACAACCAGCATGGCTGTCCGAGTGTCTGCGATAACCCAGCTGGTAGAGGCGTTGGCCATGACAGCCGAGGTTCCTGGTTCGAACCCAGATCGCAGAATTTTTCCTTCCATTTTTCGATAGAAAAATCTTTACCTGATGCTTGGTAGGCTTATCTCCAGTTATATTATCATTTATTATTTAATTCCAGGTCTTGTTATCTAGGGTGCATATACTTTTCAGCTAGTGGCGCTAGAAGCGCACTTGAGGTATACTTTTCAGCTATTAGGTTAGGTTAGGTTAGTGCGTTATATCAACCTAACGATATCAGCGTCATCAAACGAGGGTTGAAAATCCAACTTTCATTGTTTCCACAAACGAAAACGCACTGATTACAATAAGTGTTCTTTCGTTTGTTTTAAACAATGAAGATTGGATTGTCAGCAGTGTTGCCAGATTAGTGGTGTTTTTTAAAGAGCTTGTCCTTTGTTGGACATTGTTAAACAATGCACAAAACAATGAAAACAAGGACAAGCGCTTTAAGAAACACCACTGAGCTGGCAACACAGATTGTCAGCCCTGGTTTGATGAGGCAGTTTGTTTTTTAGGTGGCGTTGCTTGATAACGGAAACGTCATACATTGTTACATCATGATTAGTCCGCTTATTATTGGTAGAAATGGGATTAACAATGGTCGATTAATTATGATGTAACAATGCATGACGTTTCCGTTATCAGGTCTTCTGTCTAGGTGGTGTTGGCTCAGCCCTGTCCAGTGACGTATATTAAAGACTAGAAGCGAACCCACCCGTTTGTATAATCGGGAAATAACCCATTGTTAGATTTTTTCTTTGTTGTGACAACGTCCACCGTCGCTGATTTTATAAAACTAATAGACTCCGAATCACGGTCTATAGAATAAATGGTCGTTCAACTCCCGTCATTTTCCATTGTTAAGGGAAGGTAGGGAATTCAGATCACGCTAGGAGCCGCACAGTCGCAATGGACTTTCTGCGCTTTATGCGATACATAGCGTAATCTGAATTTCCTAACTTGTAAAGTTATTTTATTTATTTAGCTGATGCCCAAAATTAATAGTGAACTATGTAATGCATTCAATAGTTGGATTGTCAATTATTTCTTTAAGATTATGTAAAATACATCAATTTCGGCAGTATTATGCCAATAATTCCGGCTGCATTGAAACTGAAAATGAAACTAAAATTTCTAGCTCACGATAGGGCGACGCTGCATACGTTTTTAGTCCGATTGTACATGCAGCGCCATTTTTCAATTGAGTTACCCCCCTATCGGGAGCTAGAAACTTTAGCTTCATTTTTCAGTGGAGTTGGATGACCATCTACTATCTAAAGACTATGGTCCGAATCCTATTGTTAACAGCGCCAAGAAAGTGAAGCAAATTGAG
The DNA here is from genome assembly GCA_023313115.1 of Rhysida immarginata. Lineage (NCBI taxonomy): Eukaryota > Metazoa > Arthropoda > Chilopoda > Scolopendromorpha > Scolopendridae > Rhysida > Rhysida immarginata. The sequence goes on from JAHWFO010058441.1 coordinate 17,142, forward strand.
CCGTGACAGTCCTGGGCAGGAGTGAGCCGTGGAGTAATTAGCTGTCTGGCTGCTTTGTTTTTGAAGATTTGGGGCCTGAGGAATAATTAATTCAAAACCATCCCTCAAAGTTGTTCTGCGTACAACTGTACAAACAGACACGAAAAAGGATCAGGAATCATTTTTCACAAGCATAAATCAAAAATACATAACTAAAATGAAAATACATAATCGAAAAATTGTTTATAAAATATAATAAAATACTTCAAATACAAAGTAAACGAAAAGATCGTGATCGGCGTGTGAAAGAATTATTAATAAGCTACTCTCATGTTTAGCCATGTGTTTTGCATCATCTTCACTCACTTTCGGCCATGACAGTTCTGGGCATGGAGCTTCCCAATTTGCTTCAAGTAACAACAATTGAGTCGGAGTCTATCTTTAATATACGAAGTGAGTGGTGGCTTTACAGTATAAAAGGTGAACAACAGAATTATCGACTAGTTTCGCCATTTATTCCCGGCTTCTTCAGGATACACAACAAGAGGCTCGCAGGCCTTTATATACAGAAAATTTCGGTACAGAATAAGCAATGAGCGTGGAAAGAAAAAAATAAAAAAATTGACCAATAAGGAATAAAAGGAGAAGGCCAATGGGGGGAAAATATACACAAAGTACAAAAAAAGGAGAGAGGGGGGTCGCGACATTCGCGGACCGAAAAGAGAGACTATATCCGGTTATCAAAGGGTCAATGGATACAAGTGAAAAGAAGAAAATACAAAAATATACAAAAATATACAAAAAATTACAATAAAATAAAATATTATACAAATAATAACATTAAAATCGGTAAAAGAATGACCAAACCGGTAACATATATAAAATTCAAAGTACAGAAGGCTATAAGAGATCTGCCAAAGGATTGAGGACTGCACAAACGTCGAAGTCGGTCTGGCAGTTGAGCAGTTGATCGGGGTTTGATTTCCTGGCTTTGAAAATTTCTATGGCCTCTAGGATTGCAGTTTTTGAGGGATTATTGCAAACATGCATGACAGACATCACCTCATCTTGTGCTCTGAAGGGGTGTCCAGTACATGCGAGATGGTTTGCATAGTGCGAACGGTTATCATGTCTATTGTAGGATGCGACGTGTTCTTTGAAACGTACATTAAAGTTACGCGTAGAGAGGCCAATGTAATATTTATCACAAATGGCACAGCTCAGACGGTAAACTCCAGGTAGAGTGAATTTGTCACAATTGGTGTGGAATGGTGGATTCAAGGCGCGGGTAGCCGGAATAGGGGAACGTAGAGATACACGGAGGCCGAGGGATGAAAGGAAGTCGGAGAGCTGGGTGAAGTGGGGGCCTAAATACAATAAGGAGACCCATTTCTTTGACGGTGGGGGTAGTTCGGGGGGG
>JAHWFO010058448.1:0-14432 GCA_023313115.1 Rhysida immarginata
ACAAGGGCCGTTCACTTTTGTTTTTTGAGAGGTCTCCATCCAGACCCGGACCTTACACTTTATGGATCCCCTATTTCAGTGGTGGACTCGCATAAATTCTTGGGTCTAACATTTGATAGAAAATTATCATGGCTCCCACATATTCGTAATTTAAAAGTGAGATGCTTAAAAGCCATAAATGTTTTGCGCTCCATTTCCGCTACCAAATGGGGTGCGGATAGGAAGATGCTCCTTTTTTTATACGGCTCTCTAGTTAGATCTAAATTGGACTACGGAAGTATTGTGTATGCATCTGCTTCAAAAAGTACTTTGAAGCTGTTAGACCCCGTTCACAATCTAGGCATAAGAATTGCCATAGGAGCGTTCCGAACAAGTCCGGTAGAGAGCCTTTATGTAGATGCTTCTGAACCCCCGTTATGGTTAAGAAGAGCCAAACTCCTCCTGAAATATGCTCTTCGCATGTATGGTGAAAGTCAGCACCCAGCTTTTGCCTGTCTATTTGGCAAACCTAGAATCCCTCCACATCACTCTTATAGAAGCATCAACAATTGGTTCCAGAATCTTCTGGTGAGCCTGAACCTCTCATTTCCAGCCATACATAGCCGAGAGGTCAGAGATGTCCCTCAGTGGATTCTTCCCCAACCAGATGTAAATTACAATTTATTCGGGGGGAAAAAATCAAATTTTTTGGAAGCCGAAATTAACGCACTTTTTAAGGTTTTTTTAGAAACCCTTCCTGATGGCTTCCACATATATACAGATGGGTCCAAATCAGAGGACGGGGTTGGCTGTGCTTTCCTTATAGATAACACTATATTCCCCTATCATTTGCCAAACGAGTTTTCCATCTTCTCAGCGGAATTGGTTGCGTTAGCCAAAGCGTTAGAGTTCTGTTTTCAATATCCAAATTCCAACATCTGGATATTCTCTGATTCTCTGAGCGCTTTGCAATCGTTGGAATCTTTCAATTCTGAAAATCCGTTTGTCAAAAGAATCCAGGAATACCTTCATTTCCTGGACTCCCAAGGTACCAGAATTCATTTTGTCTGGATCCCTAGTCACATGGGTATCCAGCAAAATGAACGAGTCGATAAGGCGGCAAAACACGCTATTACACAGTTACCGATCTCTGAATTGCTGTCAATCCCCGAGCATTTATACTCGGTGATTTCCAAGAAACTCAAATCTTCTTGGCAGGAGTCTTGGCCTCTTAACCCAGCTAATAAACTTTTTGAAATCAAGCGTTCCATCACACCGTGGTCATTACCTTGTCTAACAAACAGGCGAGAAGATGTCGTTCTTACTCGGCTTAGGATTGGTCACAGCCGTCTTACTCACAAATATTTATTAAAAAAAGAACCAGCTCCATTGTGTTCTTGTGGAGCAATGCTAACTATTAAGCATATTCTTATTCAGTGCCCTTTACACACTAAATTACGACGCTCATTAGGGCTGAATTATTCACTTGAGTTTTTGTTGGGGAATAACCCTATGATTTTTAAAAAAGTATTTTTGTTTTTAAAAATTATTCATGGTTTTAAATTCATATAGTCATCTTTTTATTGCTTTTGCATTATATATATTTGACCATCAAATATAGGTTTCATTTAGTGCCATTTACACACTAATCATATTCATCAGTTTTTATTAGGGGACATCTCATAAGAAAATAGATTTTAATCATATATTTTATAGTCAGTTAGTGCCATTTACACACTAATGATTTACTCAGAACCTATACAAATATTTGTTATTACGGGAGAACCCTGGAGGAAAATGTCGGTTTTTTAAATTTATTATGGTTTTTAAAATCTCAGTCATAATTTTTATTGTTTTTCCATCTTTGTCATTCACGTTTTTATGTTTTGTTTTTTGTTTTCTCCATCTGAATTTTTAAACTTTTGGCCCATAAACTGTGGGTTTTTAAACTTTCTGTCGGGCGCAAAATGGCCATAGTAGCCGACGCCCTAAAATTCCAACCAACCAACCAACCAACCAACCTAATCTATTATACAATGGCTTAAGATTATGCATACATAATTCCACGCTCCTCAATAAATTAATGAGAGCGAAGCTCTGTTATCAGGCGAAAATCAAAATTCTTTGTGGCCATAAAACTTTTGAACCAGAGAACATAGACAAATGAAATTTTGCACACAGCTGGACATGACCATCCTGATGGTCACTAAATAAAAATTTTAAAAATCGGTTCAGCCATCGAGGAATAATCACCATTTAGCTGTTCCCATTGAAATGCATTCAAAAAAATGTAAACAAACAATTGCACGCGCTAATAGATTTTTCAACATAGAAAATATGGCGAAGCCCTTCGCAAATTTTTTTCTGCACCATCGATTTTTGAGACCATTTTATCGAGTTCTTGGAACTTTTATCACCTGTTTTTTTAGAGCGAAGCGTAAGCGAAGCTCTGTTAACAGTCGACAAGTGTAATTCGATGACCGCATAAAACTTTTGACACGTAATAGTCACAACAATGAAAATTTGCACGTGCATGCGCATGACCATGGTGATGGTCAAGAAAAAAAATTTTTCAAATCCGACCTACCATCGAGGAATAATCACCCTTCAATTGTTCCCATAGGAATGCATTGAGAAAAACGTAAACAAACATTGCGCGTGCAAATAGAATTTTTGACATACAAAATACGGCGAAGCCCTTCGCAAATTTTGCTCTGCACATTCGATTTTTAAGGCCAAATTTCGAATTTCACAGCGTAATCACAATATCTTTTTGGTGTGGTTGTCGACATTGTCTACTCGCCATCTGAAACTCGCAACCACTTGAATGAACTGCCGATGTGCATTCTCGTCAAATATGCAACCTATACTGGACCAACATTAACCAATGAAGCAGTTCCCATTTTACCGATCGCCGTTGGCTTCAAAAAAGGAGGAGTATCTTGTACGCGTAAGCAATTTCCGCTTAAGTTAGCCTATGCAATCACCAGACACAAAGCACAAGGTTTGAATGAGTTGGCACATGTCTCCATAAATGTGCTTCGAATGATTCTTGAATTTCAGAAACACGATTTGCGATGAAAGTTTTCCAACGACTCGCACGACTTCTAAGCCATGCTAAGACGATTGTTGAGTAACTCCATGCATTGGCAATTAGAATTGCTTCCTTCAATACCTGTCGAACTCTTGAAAGTAGTCGTGACAATAAGACAGCAGCACACAATTCGAGACTGGCGATTGATACTTGTTTGATGGGGGCGACTCCAGTTTTTGCGCAGAGTAAATGCACTTGAGTTGATTCTGATGAGGTGGATCGCACATAAATGACTGTAGCGTATTCTCCCTCAGAGGCATCAGAGGCAGAATCCATGCATTTCACAACAATAATTACTGATGATCACACAACGTGGTATGCGTACCTTTTCTACAAATGGTAGCTGGCTGATGATTGTTTGCCACTCGGTTTTTTGTTCATCTGATAGTGGACTGTCCCAGTCCATGCCAGTGAGCCATAATTTCTGTAGCAACATCTTTGCACGAACAACAATTGGCGATAACCATCCGATTGGATCGTACAATTTTGCTACCTCTGATAACACTGTTCTTTATTATAGAAACAAGCTCAATAGCTTTTTGTATAGAAGACAACATAACAATAATTTCAGTCACAAGGACTTTACATTTCATTTTTTCCGCTGCTGGTATTCCTTTCATTCCCCTCCATGGGCACTACCTTGACGTGGTGGAGGGGTTCGAGTGCCTCAGTGATGCTAAGGGCTATACTAGGTCGGGTCCAGGGTTGCCAAGTTGGTGGTTTTGCCACTTTTTTTGGTGGATTTTTTCCCTGACAGTGGGAAAAAAGTGGCAAAATATTTTTAGTGGAAAAAATAGTGGAAAAAGTTTTTCCAAGTTGTTTTTTTGGTGGGTTTTTTTTATTCAGCCAATCTGAAGTTTTATAAATAATTTTTTTGGTATTTGCGATTTGGACACGTTGCGTCATCATGAGTCACCAGTACAATAATTGCAATTTGAAAAGAACTTAAGCCAATGGTCGCTTTAAGCCACGTCATATTGCTTTGATTGGTCAGTGACGATTGATAATGGCATATATAAACTCAGCATATTCGGGTGTCCCATACTGACTGACTCAGGGCTGACTGTATAGCAACGACACGAGAAGGTTTCACTCGACGGACGATCCATCAGCAATTATTAAGGTAATTCTCAAGGTTTTTCTTTATTGGTTTTCACCAATCGTGCTCTCATTAATTAATGTATATTATACGGTAAGATCGTCTGAATTTCATCTGAATTATATTCGTACAAACTAGAAAATCATCCATCATGGGAAAAGATAAAGAGAAAAAACATACGCAAAAGTACTGCAAGAAATGGGAGGCGGATAACAACTTAAAAGGTAAGCTGTTACTAGCAACATTGATTAGCGTAAAAAGGTAGCCAAGTCATTTATGACAGTATATTATTTCAGGATGGATATCGCCGGACCCATGTGGAGATGTTCATTCAGCTTATTGCAAATATTGTAAGGTGAAGTTGTTAGCACACAAGGCTGACTTGATTAAGCACTCCAAATGCACTAAACATATGAACCGAGTAAAGTTTGAGCAAGCCGGAAAATCGTGTCACCATATTCCATTTCAACCAGATCCAGCATTTTCCCAAAAACAGAAAAGAGCTGAGTTGGAATTGAGTGTTTTTATCGCAGAACATATTTCTATCAAGTGCATAGATCACTTAGGGGAACTTATACAAAACATTCAACCAGACACTTCAACTCCACTGAAGATTCATCGTACGAAATGTACAATGCTTCTGAAAAATGTGATCGGACCTATATTGTTAGAGGAATTAATCAAAGATTTAGGTGACATGCCATACTCCTTGATAGTTGACGAAAGTACAGACATTCGTTCTCGTTTACCGACAAACATTTCCCTTTTGCAGAAAATCTCTGTCTTTCACCCTAAAGCAGCTACATCTCAATCAAAATCAGAAGTTGGTCCCTTGGTTTGTGACCTGTTTGGTCGTTTCAGTAACGATGTGGACGAAATTGAAGCTCAATGGAGAAATCTATCACACAAAAGCTGGTCTTGCATCAAAGAAACGACTGCTTTTTGGAGTGAAGTAAGGGAAGATGTAGATGCTGCTGGCAACAACCGTTTTGACAAAATAGCTCTTGTTGGACTGTGTGCATTGAGTTTGCCCATTTCAAATGCAAGTGTCGAGAGAGCGTTCTCTGTATACAATGTCGTAAAAAATAAACTGACAAACAAGTTAGCACTTGATACTGTGCAGTCTATAATGATGGTAAGGAGTTACCTAAATTCTTATAATATGTCATGTGTAACGTTTGAGCCAACAAATGAGATGTTTGTAAAATTTAATGTATCTATGTACACTTTTCTACAACAAAATCATGATAGTGATCATGATATTGACGAAATCTTGACAAAATTCTCTGAATTGTAAAAAAAAAAATCAGTAAAGTTCACAAGCTTTAAAGTTTTCGGCATTTAAATGTGTTTTTAGTCAATAAATTTTGTATCAGATTTTTAATGAATTTTTGTGTGGTTATTGCATTATATTAATCATATTTGTTAACGATTAGCATCTTAATTATACTGTATAACCAAGATCATAAATGGTGGAATTTTTGGTGGTTTTTTTGTTAGCATAGTGGAAAATTGGTGGTTTTGATTGGCTGGAACAGTGGAAAACCTTGTGACCGACTTGGCAACCCTGAACTGCAATATCCAGCACGTCGCTAACAGGAGAGTGGTCGCAACGAAGGTGTCAATCTCGTTTAACGTGTATCCATATAATATATTGCCGTTTTGATTGGGGAATTTGGAGTTCCACGCGTGGTGCTTGGCATTCAAGTCGCCCTTAATAACAACCGGAATGGACCCAGACAGCAGCTCGTCAAGTTCGCAAGGATCAAGCTTGTGCTTAGGTGGGTTATATAAACAGATAAACTTGATTTCACCTGCGTCCACATCGTTTATAATCACGGAGACTGCTTCCATTCCCACAAAGTCTAGTGTGACAGACTCACGATGATCAATGCCGTCCTTTACAATTATTGCTGCTCCGCCAAAAGCGTGGCTGGAATTGTTACCCAGTGGCCGATCCTTGCGATAAACATTATATCCTGGTAAGGTGAAGACTTGAGTAGATTTCAGGTGCGTCTCGAACACGAAGGCGACATCGACATTCCAATTTGTAAGGAAATTGTAAAACTCGATGCGCTTGCGAGCGATTCCCCTCGCATTCCAAATATTGCAACGGAGTTTCCCTTGATTAACGATCTTGTATGGGTGTCTATCCATGGTCATTTGGTAGATTCGTGAGAGGCAGTCTGTGGCACTGTTTTTCCACTTTCCTTGTAGTGATTTAGCAAATTTCCTAGAAACCTGTACATATCACGCAATTGATTGTGGTCGACCGTACGTGTATCACTAGTATCAGCAGGATTGGATGCGACCGAAGCATAGGACTTTCCCTCTACGACTTTTGTGCTTTTGATCCTCTTGACTTGTGGATATTTGGGACACTTGGTGTAGCTAGATGTGTGCTGACCAGAACAACGTATACATTTTGGGGGGGTCTTTGCCTTTTATGTTAGTACAATCCCTCGACTGATGGTCGCCAGCGCACTTATTACATCGAGGCGACTCTGTGCAACCTTGGGACACGTGGCCAAATCGTAAACAGTTATAGCACTGTAAGGGCCTCTTGTTGCCTCTAAATAACTCAACAATAACAGCTAGAGGACCGACACGCTTCAAACTCAAAAAAGACTTATTGTGTTCATTATTTTCTAGTAAGACCAAAACCATTGGCATCTCTATTGCACCATTTGCTTTTTTCAGCCTGATTGCTTTTTCTGGAAAATAGTTTGCTTTCCTGAGGTCTTCGCAAAAATCTTCCAGCTCGTATGTTGTATCAACATTTCGGACAACGTATTTGAGCGTTTTTTCTGATTTAAGTTGATGATGCTGGATCTTCAGCACATCGTTGCTTCTCACTCCGGACCCAAGAATTTTATGACTTTCCTCGTCGTGACACTTGATCTTTATGGTGTCCTTTCGACCTGTGTGGGCGGTAATTTTTTCAAGAGGCACATGCTTTTTGATCTCCTCTAAAATTTCCTTTATTGACTTCCCATGGTGACGAACGATGATTGGTGGGATGTATACTGCTCCCTTTTCACGGGTGACATTAATATGAGAAGAACTGTTCTTGTCTTTGTTAGCACGAAGGGCTACAGAGGCACTAGCGCTGACATCAAAAGTGGACTTAATATTGTCGATTCTGACGCCTCCTTTGTTCCTCTTATTCTGTGCAGTCCGCCAGTCATCTCCATAGTCATTATCAAGCCTCCTCTTTGTGCTTGTTCTTGATGAGGAGCTACTGTCACTGGCCGCGCCCAGACCTGCAGGACTTTCTTGACACTCGTATGAAGGAATAGCATTATCTACTAACATGGGTGAAACGGACGTAATGGGAAAGCCCATAAATTCCTTGATAGCATTGGTAAGGTTGGTAATGCCGTTGGTAGTTTCCAAATTTGCACGCTTTACATCCTCTCTAAAACTAACGATATTTGTATTTATACTGCTAATATCTTTAGACAGCGCTTCCACCCTTGAATCTAAATCTAGATATTTACTGTTCAGTTCCGCACGTAATGCCTCAAGTTGTCCGTTACTGATAATGTCAAATGCCAGAAATCTCGGATCCTTACACGCGTCTTTGTAGGTCAGTTCACAAGGTAACACTTTACCATCAGCATACTTAACAGTACATGGAGATTTTGACGTGGCGCCTGATGTCATCATGAAGCAGGTGTGGTGCTGGATTTTGCCGTCCTTAGAAGGACGCACCTACTCAGAACGACTCAGTTTAAAAGACTTAAAAATGGCCTATCTTGTTAGTCCTATCTATCTTGGAGAATCCACCGATGCAATAGGTACGTCGTCGTCCGTCTCCATTAAATGAATGAAAAGCTCAACTATGAACGGCATCAATATCTACAACGCACTGGCTAGCCAACTTTTCTCATTTTTTTTCTGTTAAATGACAGCCAATCATAAAAAAATCTTTATTTCTAAGGCCACCAATCATAGCAACGAAATTGACAATAACACTTTCTTATTGGATAGTTAAAATTTTCAAATTTCAAAAAGCCTTAAATGTTAACACCTAAGCAAAAACCTGGAATTTGCTGATATAGTAAATTACAGGATAGTCGGAGTAAAATCAATATTTATATTCAAACTTTTGTGTTCAGTGTCGATTTATGATACGCTTATTTTCAATGCTTTACATTTTTTTTTACTTTTACAAAATTAATAGTTATTGTTAGTTCACTACTTTTGGAACAACTTAAAATCAAATTTCACCTTTAATTGTAATTTAAAAGTGAAATACGATTCCACCAACTTCAGTGTTTTTCCATAGACTTCATGCTATTTTTGTTATTATGACCCTGACGGCCGCTTGGTAGGGGATGAATCGCAATCACGTGACGGGTGTCCTTTTCTCCCATAGAGAATCGCAGAAACGTCGCTTCTGTGCATTCTTAATCTGTGGCTATACTGAAAGAGGGATAGAACCTCCTTCAGTATCCACAATTTCGGGCATAGCTTCATGCATTTATCCGGGTGATGGCGCCACTGGATTTCGCCATTAAGCAGCTGCGAAAACCTCGTATTTGCCGATTGAAAAGCATGGCCAGGAAAAGAGATTACAATCAGTAAATATTTATCACAGATGATACTTGAAATTATTTTCAAAAATAACAAATGTGCACTACTTTCTGAAGAATAGTGATAAATGCAATGCATTTTCTGATAAATAAATTTAATAAAAAAAAACAGATGACTGCTAATGGTTAAATGATTTTTCTGACAAATATGATGTGTAAAATGACTATAATAAAACATTCATTAAAACCCCTTGGTTTGAGAATAAATATTTTGTTTTTTGTTTTTTACAAACATTTTAAATGTAATTTTATGTATTTAAATTGACATTTAATTACATTTCTATTCTTTAGTTTAATAAATATAATTTAAAAATGCTTTTAGATTGTGCAAATTCCCTCATCCTTTTTCTATTACAACATGGGGTAATGATATGAAAAAATGACCCCCATTGGATTACCCAACTATATACTGTACAGGGTGTTTTTGAATTGAGTACAGATTTTTTGGGAGATGATAAAAGAGGTCCTTAGAAGTATTTTTTGTCATATGAACATGGGGTCCCCGCAGCTCCGTTTACTTACAATACTGCATTGAACAATCAAATGACACCGGGACGCAGTGTGCGTTGGTAGGCCTAGATTATTTTCTTTTTAACAATTAACACAAGCAATCTACTGTAATAACTTTTAAAGTAATTGTTTGCAAAGAAATTTGAAGGTGCACGTGCTTGTTTGTTGAAAAGTCTTAGGACAAACTTCGCGTACATCAATCCATCATAAGGCTAATTCCCATAGCTCCGATTTTAAGTGCGATCATGCGATAATCGCACCTGACTGAGTCGAGCCTATGGAAATCGATTTTCTTATCCTCAGATTTTTAGCTCCGATTCGAATGCCCGACTGAAGTCGTGACTACAAATCGTCAGTCGCAGTAGTTTGAACCGTACAAACTTTTCTAGGTCCGATCCTGCGATTTCGGTCACGTGGATCACTGTATTGGATCGATCTATTTGGAACTGTGAAGAGAACCCATCTGTGAATGCTTACATGATGATGAAAATGTGATTTTCGTAACTCGCAAAATGTTAATAATCAATGAATTTTGAGGAAGTCATATAATTTATATAAAAGAATTGTTTTTATACATAAAAAATTATCGAAAGAGCAAACTTTATTTACCCATAATCGATCAGACATTATTCAGAATTACAAATTTAAAATTCAATTAACCAAAAAGACACATTGAGCTAGTATTGGTTATAAATATTAGTAAAATATAATATCAGTTGAAGTTTTTAAACGCATTATTTTACTAATCAATATTCTAATTTAAAAAAAAAAACAAAATTGATATTCTATACAAAATATTAAAATATTTATAAAATGTCTAGAAAATCTGGATTCGATCAGAAACCAATACAAATACTTTTGAAATATATAATTAAAATGTGTAAATATTTAGTTATTTAAAAAAATTCCACCTCACAAGGGTTTTTGTATTAGGACGAAAGTTAAGTTAGTTTATTGAAATTAAAAAAAAAACCTTATATTGTAAAGAGGACTTTTTTTTAAATAACTAACTACATGAGTAAAACAATGAATCTAAAATGTGCAACTAAAATCTTTATTTAAATTGCATCAAAATGTTTTTATCAAAAATAAATTCTTAATAAATCTAAATGATATAATAAGCTAGAGGAACACACCAGCGTATAAAAATTTATATTTATTCCATGACTGTAATTCCACGATTTTCAATTTTGATAATTTTGATTAAAAAAAAATTGATGCAATTTGAAAATTAAATTTTTAATTACACATTTTAAGGATTAATTAGTTATATAATTTGAAGATATTTTTAATTTGAATCCTTTTCTTGATTCCATAGAAGATTCTATTTTAAATATTTTATTTTATAAAAAATTGTTATTTAAATTTTTTTTTTTTTTTTTTTTTTTTGCCGTGAAGAATATTGAATAGAAAGAAAAATAACTCCAAAACCACTATTCCACATAATAAATTTTAATGACTCAGATGTACATTTCGGAAACGAAGTTTCCTTCATCAGTGAGTAAAGAACAACAATCGACAATCGAACAGTGTAGTGTATCGGTATTCAAGTGGAACTTGAAGCATAGCTTCCATAATCTCACCCTTCATAATCATATTCCAAGGGAAATACACTGAGCTAGAAAAGAAGCCTGATGTACCCACAAGGGTCATCCAAAGTATGAAAGAAAATTGCCTCCTCTTGGTGGAGGAAAATTTGATTGACGACTGTCTAGACTAGAAGCAGACCACTAGTATTAGATAAAACACGACCTATGAAGTCCAGTAATCTGGAAATAAGCCATTATCAATGTCTTCAAAATTAATATCAAGTATATGCCTTGGATCACGATATCTCTTTCTATGCATAGGATGCTTTAAAATGCCCGAGACTAGCTCGTTGCTATGATTTTCTATATTGGGCAGCATGGATTCCATGAGCCCTTGAACGTATTTGCCAATATGAGTCATGTTGAAGTCATTATAAATGGAGGAATTGCGAACAATTCTCCGATCTTTTTGCGCAATAGTCCTAAGGGTAACGTTTTGGAACGTTTGCAGATCTTTCCATCTAGTTTTACATATTGTGGCCCAGACGGGCATACCATAGGTCAAGATAGTCCGAACAATGACCTTATAGAGTAGGAGTTTATTATCAATGTTTAGAGCACTATTCCGGCCCAGCAGAGCAATCAAGCTAAACTTGGCTCTCCTGGCCTTATTCAACGCATAAGTTGCGTGGGGAGTCCAGGTAAGTTTAGAGTCAATAACAACACCAAGATATTTATAAGTTTCAACCCAGTCCAGTTTTTTGCCATATAGTGTTAGAGAATCTAATGATCTCTTTCTCTTCTTGGAGACAAACATCGCCTTGCATTTGTCTACATTCAATTTTAGCCTCCACTTGCTAAACCAGCTTTCACACTCCTTTAGAGCCTTCTGCAGCCGCGAGACTACTACGGCTGGTTGACGAGCACAGGTCAGTATAGCAGCGTCATCTGCGTAAAAAAAGAGTTTACATTTAGAAGGACTTGGGAAGTCTCGCATAAAATAATTGAATAATACTGGCCCCAGGACTGAACCCTGTGGGACACCAGCTTTTACTTCATACATAGGAGATAGACTATCTCCAACTCTGGCCTGAAAGAACCGGTTGGAGAGAAACGAGTGTATCAGAGTAATTATGTCTTGAGGAAATCCATCCATAATCATTTTAAAAATAAGACCATCGTGCCAGACTTGGTCGAAGGCTTTGTGTACATCGAGAAAAACGACCCCACAGTACATAGAGAGATTAAGGAGCTCATTGATATCCGCTGCGAGCCTCCATGTTTGGAGTTGGCAGGAATGGTTTGAGCGAAAGCCAAATTGTTCATCGCGGATGAGATCGTTGGCATCACAGTGCTCAATGAATCTCTTGAGAATTGTTTTTTCCAGGATTTTGGAAATTGATGGTAACAAGCTGATGGGCCTGTAGCTAACAGGATTTGCAGGATTTTGTCCTGGCTTAGGAATGCTTAAGACAACTGATTGCTTCCAAGCATCCGGGAAGTAAGTGTTCTTCCAGCAGTCGTTAATCACTTTTGCAATATCTTGAATTATATTTGGAGGTAAATTTTTCAAAGCAGTGTTCTTAATAGAGTCTTTACCTGGAGCTTTTCTCGTTTTTAAATTTTTAATGATGCTTAGGACTTCATTTACATCAATGCTATGTTTTGGGAATTCATTGCCGTGAATACTATAGAAGCCAGTTATGCAGGATTTTACTTTCTCGGACATATCAAGTCCTATTTTCCGACCATCAGTAGGCGTGACAAACTGTTCTGAAAGTGAGCTTGCAATAAGCTGCGCTTTATCATCATCATTCGTGATGAATTTGCCATTTTGGGCTAACAGAGGTGGGATATTTATGGCTTTCTTGTTTTGCAAGGCTCGAACCATGCACCACATAGAGTTATCGTGGGTCGACAGACTCTTAACTTTATCATTCCATCTGGCATTACGAAGTGCTTTTACCTCCTCGTGAACTCTTCTTGTGAGCCTATTATACTTAGTCTTAAGCCATGAATCACGAGTTCGGTACCACTGCCTTCTAACCTTATTCCTTTGCTCAATTAATTGTTTGATTTCTGGGGTGAGATCAAGGTGATCAGCTCGCTTCGACTCTAAGGGCGATGCACTAGAGTCAATAGCTGCATTTATACGTTCAGTAAGCCTTTTCACGTTGGTATCTATGTCGCTCGTGCTATGTACGTTATTTAGTGGGTCGTCATCTTTTTTGAGAATTTCTCTAAAAAATTTCCAGTCTTGTTTGAGCCTCAGTTCTTCTTTGAGGTCAATGTTTACGTTATCAAAATTTAGTGCAACTGGTTTATGGTCTGAGGATAGATCATTGACAGTATAGATACTGAATGATTTGTAGAAGCCCTTCAACAACACAATATCAAGTACATCGCTTGAAGGAGAATGATCACAATAATATGTATCATCCACAGGGCCTACTGCAATAATATCAGATTGCTTTTGCACGTAGCCATACAAAAGGACACCGTTTTGGTTATGGCATCTTGAATTCCAGTGCGAGTGCTTAGCGTTCAGGTCTCCCGCCATAATAACGGGAATATTCCCGGAAAACAGCTCGTCAAGCTCATTGGCATCGAATTTATGCTTGGGCGCATTATATAGAGCCACTAGTTTCACTTCTCCCAGTGTGGCATCAGTAATGATAGCAGAGGCAGCTTCCATTCCCATATAGTCTCGGGTTGGTTCCTCCCGATGATGAATGCCTTTCTTAATAATAATTGCTGACCCACCTGACGGGGACTTTACTGTAGTGGGAAGAATTCTGTCTTTACGATAGACACAGTAACCAGGTAGCCTGAAGTCGCGGTCTGGCCTTAAGTGTGTCTCACATAGAAATGCTATGTCTATATCCCATTGGGTTAGGAAGTTGTAAAACTCAATACGCCTCCGGGGGACCCCCCTGGCGTTCCATATTACGCAACGAAGTTTACCTCGATTTGTAATAGAATAACATCGATCAGCCATACTGTCAGTGTTTATTCGTAAGTATTCCACTCATCAGTGGCATTTTCTTGCCCAGTTCGTTTAACAAATTGCATACACTGCCAATTTGTTTATACATTTCTTGAAAATCATTCACGTTAATGCTCTTATCTTGTTTGGAGACCATTGAGGCATAGGAAATCTCCGGGGACACTTTAGCACTTTGCACTCTCCTGACTTGCGGATATTTAGGACATTTTGTGTAACTGGAGGTGTGTTGTCCATTACATCGAATACATTTTGGGGGATCTTGTCCTTTTACATTTGGGCAGTCTTTTGACTGATGATCTTTAGCGCATTTGTTACAACGGGGGGATTCCGTGCAACCCATAGATACATGGCCAAATCGCAAACAATTATAGCATTGTAAAGGTTTCTTATTACCTCGAAACATTTCAACACTGACAGCTAAAGGCCCTATGCGGGTCACATTTTTAAGTGTCTTATTGTGTTCAGTGTTTGATAACAGAACCAGAATCATGGGCATATCAATTGATCCTTTGGCTTTTTTTGCTAAAGAACAACAAGAGAAGCCGAGTATTTATAATATATAAGAACCAATCAAAAAATTGTACAACAAATAATACAAAAAAACGCGACAATCAAA
>JAHWFO010058449.1:7163-21583 GCA_023313115.1 Rhysida immarginata
GTTATCCAGAATGGTCCTGTAGCCATCAGCATTGAGGTTTCCATCCATCTTGATGAGCGGGCCCAGTCCAGTCCAGGAGAAACACCCCAGGTGTTCACAGGGGTGTCCCAACTCCTTTGATCATGTAGTGTATATTGTTGGTCCGCGCACATTGTTGGTCCAATAAAAACTCTTAACAATAAGCGTTACGGATTCTTTGCATAGTATAGTAGGATTGTTATCAAGCGATCGCATCTCGCAGCCGAGGTCACGAAATTGCTTGTTTCTTTCAAAGATAGAAAGAAGCCCGATTAGCTTTACTCGTTGTAACTTTGTTCAAGCGATTATCTACGTGTTAGCACTCAAAAATGTGAGTTTAATTTTACACTGCATGGTGTAGCTGCTAGGGGTGGCGCAACACTGTATTGAGGGGGTGTTCCTAACAAATTGGCCACTCAGTGTAGATAAAGACGTTTAGTTTCAGCTGCAGTTTTTATTTAGCTGTGTTTTGTAATTTTCTTTGTTTAGACGGTTGTTCCAATAAACGCGAGCGAAAGCCAAATTAGATGTGTTAACCAGTTTAAGTAAACTTGAGTAGAGTCTGTATTTTACAAGCATTATTACTATCTAATTATAAAAAAATGTATTGTAAACTGAATATAGCTTGTTTCCGAATAAACCGATATAAGCAAAAGATATAGCTTGTTTCCGAATATACCCAAATCCAATTCAAGGTTCAGGTCTTCCAGACGTTTTGAAGAATTTAAGAAAACACTATATCTTGAGTATCTTGATTAAAAAAAACTCGTTAAAAATATCATGTTAATAATACACTGAGCGAACAAAATATTTAATATCTCCCTTATACCATATCAGTCCTCGTACGAAAAATATTTTCACATACAGGCATCTATCCCACCAAATGCCGAAGTGTTACTGGAGGTAATTCCATCTGTTTGATGGAAAATTCTCGAAAACTCTCCGTAGGTTTTTTACACCAGATTTAAGGCTCTCAATGTTTGCTTCTGGCCAATTACTCTTTCCTCTATTGTTATTCATTTGAAACACGACCACACACACCTTTGTTAGAGCTTGATTGGGATAGGTTGGGCGATTTATCGCAAACTGGGGTACTTTTTCTTCAAATTGGGACTAAAATTTCAAATTTGCGATTGCGACTGAATTGGGCCACTGAATTGATGAGTTATTGCATGTAACGATTTTTGTGCGAATTTTGTGACGATTTTTGGGAGAAATTATTGTTCGATAAAAGAAACTGGTTTTAGACAATTCTTAAAACGAGGACGAGACGAGAAGACCAATGGAAGACCAGAGGCGTGATTAGGTAATATCATTGTTTTTTTTACTGGATACAGTAGCCAATCCGGTTTCAAAATTTGGCGCTGGCCTCCCATTGGCGCTTTATACGCAATTGAGTATATATAAACAGATAAATAAGGTACACAGTGTTGCCAAGTTGGTAGTTTTCCCACCAGATCTAGTGGGAAAAAATTTTCTGGTGGAAAAAAGTGGGAAATATTTTTCAGTGGAAAATCTGGTGGGGAATTATTTTTATCAGTGGGGTATAAATGAGGCATATGGTGCGTTTAGCAATGCAAAGTCTCAGTAATAGTACTTGCAGAAATCGCACGAACTTTCGGATAAAACCCCCTTCTCATGGGCCAGGAGATCCCATGTTACCGTGTGGAGACATTACCACGTTATGAGTGATATTGGCAACAGCCCATTTTCTGCCATTGTTGATGAGAGTATCTGTACCAAATTGCTGTGTGTAATGCTAAAATATTTTTCTGAAACTAAGAAAACTGTTGTAAAAACATTCTATCGGATAATACAGTTAGATGCTGGGGATGCCGTTACTATTACTGAGACTTTCAAAAATCACCTTAAAGAGGATGGCTTATTGTTAACAATCTGGTAGGTATAGGTGTTGACAATGCAAATGTGATGTCTGGCAGTTTTTGTTCATTTGCATCTCTTAATTTAATTAGATGTGTTTGCCACTCACTGATTATTATTTTTAAAGATTATCTGATTGTATAACATTTGAAATTCTGATTGTGAGCATTAAAAAAACTAGTCAAAAATTTTCACTAGTTTTTTAAGTGGTTATTTTTGAAATCTGGTGGTTTATGGTGGGAAATCGTGCGCAGTCTAGTGGCAACATTCGGAAAAAACTTGGCAACACTGAAGGTACAGTAGGACCAGTAGCCTAAATATTTTAGAAGACTTCACAGTTTTTAGGTTTATCTTCTCTCTTTGTTTTTCATTTCGATAGCTTTAAAATTAATCATTTACTATTTACTTTTATAATGCAAATGGAGTGGAGTGAAAGTGGATATTTTAATCAAATATTGATGGTGCTTTCTACAGTATAATGGGTAAATGGGCGAAATATAAAAAAATTACCATAAAAAATATGTGCTTGGAAGCTTACACCATAGATTTGCAGGGTTCCCACATTCTGGAAAGTTAGGGAAATGAAAAGTGGTCAGGGAAGAAGGGCTATTTTCATGCATTGGGCGATTTTGGGCTACTTCAGTTCCCCGATTGGGCGAGCCAGGAGTGTTTGAACCTGACAACCCTGACTTCACCTACAGACCTTGCTCGATCAGATTTCCATTTGTTTAGATCCTTGCAAAACTTCTTAAGTGGAAAAAGGTTTGTTGATATGACGCCATGGAAAGACACGTTGTTCAGTCCATAGCTTATACAGAAAGGAAGCTTTCCGAGGACCATTAAACTTCCCAAAAGATAGCAGAAGATAATCGAACAAAAAGGGCAGTGATATCATTGAAGAAAATCAATGTGAAAAAAAATGCAATAACTTACTGAACAACTGAACAAATAGAAACGCAATAACTTAGTTTTTTATTTTAAAAACTGAATTTAGTTTCATCATAAAATAATACAAAGCTATAATTAAGTTCTAAATGGACGTTAAGGCTAAAGAGAAAATCAGGCTAGACTCAGGCCATTAATTTTGAGAATCAATAACTTTTCTATCATAAGCAGTCTTTACATTTAGGTCAAAAAATAAAATTACTATGTGTAATTTAACAATTCTTTAATACCAATAACTAAAATTGCATTATCTTAGTGATACTTATTAATCTAAACAAATCACTGAGAAAGCAGTTATTCAAACACTCCAAGCCAACAAAAAATTTTTAAAAAAAGTATTAAACTTGCTTTTCTTTCTAAATGAAGATGAGACAAATTTTTAATGCCAAAGTTCTCATATAGAGATCAAAATTAGTCAGTGTAAGATAATTAAAGGCAATTTAGTTTTTCAGCTAATTAATTATGAGATTATTTTCTAATAAATTTATCAGTAATTTATGTAGATGAACACAGTGCCGACACGTCTGAAGAAAAATCATCATCGAACAACCGGCACATTAAAAATAATTGTCCTTTGAAGTCGTTTTGAATGAGATAATTAGCTTTGTATCTAACTTTAGAGTAGTGCCTATCCTGTTATGTTGTAAACTACGTACGTTTTAAGCCTCTGCAGTTTATGAATTCTTAAAACCGTGCATTCATAAAAAATTAAATTCTGAAATCAATATTTAGTATTTTTGAACAAAAAAAATACTTACTTCGACTGATAACAGGGAAGCAAAATATATTAGAGTGAGTAATAGAAAGGCATTCCGTAGAAAAGCAACGATTATAAGTCCTTCTGATAGCCAGTCTTTTTCAAATACGGTATCCCCTTTCAATCCACGCAAATCAAAACAGATGCTAAATGCTCGGATAAATACCGACATGAAGACAATCACATGGCAGTCGTCATTGAATTGCTTGACCCGATTACTGAGAACGCGATAACGACGACGATAAAATTTGAGTGAATCTATATTTGGAGTCGAATATTTTCTTAGTTCAGCATATAATTCTTGGTTGAAGTCTTTGTACAAGAACACCATAAGCTGGCAAAACTCACGATGGCAGAGTTCGAACAGAACAAGATAGCACTGTAGGAAATATTGCTCAAATGCATAAATTATCATAGCTAATAAAGGCATTTCATAGGAAACATTTATTCCTAAGAAAATGTCTTCTATTGTCTCTTTACTTGGCTTTCGGTTAACTATCATTGTAGCAATAGACAAGACAATTACAATGACATAAAGGAAAATCAGCCATAATTAGTAAAATGCAAGGCTTCGTATCATTTTCTTTTCATTGAATTTTTCGATTTCAAAGTGTACGGAATGTAGCAATTGGCTGAGGCGTTTCTGCTTGCGAAAGAGAATGATGGAAACTGTAATGCCAAGGGGAAAGTTTAAAGGTCCCGTAGCAAAGTATAGAATAGTGTGTAATTCAGTTCCGATTTGTATGGATTGAATGAAGAGTGCTAAGTCGTAGAAGAAGACGAATATTCTAATAAAGGCAAGAACTAAAAATATCAATGTTAACATAATGCTTCGTTTGCAATTTCCTGTTAAAGAGATGTTCAAGCCTAAAGAAACGGCATAATTCCGCACTATGTCAAAAGCCATCTTAACGTGGTGACTAACTCACGATGACTAAGTAAGAACTTATCTAAATTTTGAGATTTTTTAACCCGATAAAGAAATTGCAAAATTCTCCTAATCAAATCCAGGAAAGAAAAAATCAATGATATCTTGTTAATAATCTTTTTCAAATAACCATTACCATTAAGGTAATATTGCATAAAGGGGATCTTCGAGACTTCCAGATATTAAATAGAATGCTCTAATGTGATCGCGTCTTGTAAACAACTAGCGTAATTGACCAAGAAAGGTTGGAAAACGCAGAATTACCTATAAAACTGGTTCATAATAGTAGATAAGTATCCTGGGAAATGCCTTAATGGAAAACATTAGATCTCCTGATGCATATACATGCTTCGTTGTATTGGAACATTGTGGCTGACCATGTCCAATCTTTGTTGGTTGTCTTCACTTAAGATGAGGGGAACACAATAAGTATCCGCAAATGTGTTTTAATATTCTGTGGGTTGGCGATACTGATTTCTGCGCGCGAAACCAACAGATTGCAAAACTGTCTCCACAAGCGACAGAATACCATCATCAAAAGTAGTAATCCATCGTTGACTTTCAGATCATTATGGGAGAAGTACTTTATCACAGGAATGTGTAAGCTATACGAATGGATCGAAAAATTCTCCCATGTGCAGACAAGCGTGGAAGAAGAGAAAAGAACATAATTCAGATTATCTTTTGGTTCATTTACAGATTCCTTAAGGGGCTGTCGAATCACCTCAGACGAACAAGTGAAGGAAGAAGTGTATGATTGGCCTGCTGCTCAGCCAAAGACATTTTGTTCCCTGGGCATCTAGAAGCATGTAGAACTCTGGAACAAGTGATTTGAAAAGCACTGGGATTATATTAAAAAAGATATAATTGTTTCGTCTCTGCTATTTTTGAAAAAATCTTACAAAAATCGGTGCAGATACTTATTAGCTTTTCCTCGTACATCACAAAAAATACTAAGGGTTCGTTTAGTGTTCAAGTGATCCCAGGAGTATAATTAAGAATGTACGGGGTGTTGCAAATATACATGTATACAGGGCAGTACTGCTGGGTAGCCTATCCGCTCGGCTGCAGGGACCCCCTCATAACAAAACCATCTATAATAAAGGGCTGGGTGCTGAAACATCATACACTGTTTTGTGAATTGTCATAACTACAATTTTGCCTTTGTATGAATAAAACTATTCTTTGTGAACAGTATATTCGGTAAGTTTTCCCTTTGTTTTCCTTTATATGCACATTTTGTATGACTTTTGAGACAAAGAGGGTATCGTGTAGCTTAAAAAATTAACGTGATAGACAAAAACTGAGATTATTTTTGGATTTAGAGGCCAAAAATTAGTCAAAATAAGTCACAGATCTAAGACAACGAATTTGCTGTTCTCCAGTGTAATCGCTCGCGTATAAATAGTTTGTAAATTATTCTAGAAGAAATATACCACTGCTTGACTCAGATTATCTTGACAGTATGTATTCATCCTTCACGAAATTTATTCATATCCTTCATAAATTTACAAGGGTAGTTCAATTAGTAAGATAATAAGCCTTCTCATTGCATAAATTTATTCAAATTATATAAACAACAGTACGGCTTGCATACAGATAAATTTCCGCTTACTCTCCATGCCTGTCTGGATCTTGCTTCCAAAGATACATCAAGGCAGCTATGCTAACTATAGGAGTTTGCTAGCATTGAATAATTAGTCCAATGCTACTTGTGCATCGCTGTTTTAGATCAAAGTCAGTTATCGGACAAGAATGATTGCACTTTATTAGTGTTGATAGTGTCCATACACAAGCAATTCCTTAAGCAAAATTTCCTGCTTCTGCATAGAAAATATGTTCAGACAAGATGAAGTAGCCACAATTGCATCGCAAACAATTTGAAGTGTTGTAAAGATTAATGCCTAAGTATATGGCACAATAGCGCACTACACTGGTGGCCAAAAGTTTGGACCAACCAGCAAATCAATAAAAAATGAATTTATACTAAAAATATTTTACACCTACAACTGAAAGTAAATATGAAACAATATTCAGGGAAGAAACAAATTTATTTCTGCGTCGTTGCTTTTTTATTACCTTAAATCAAAATAAGACTGGCCAAAAGTTTGGACCAACATCACAAACATGCAAATAATTTGCATATTACAAGTCATCGTGTTGCGTAGTAAGCACTAAAACCATATTATGTATTGTATAATGTTAACTGAAGGCCAACGAGAGTGAATTAGAAATTTTAACTAGCAATTTACAAACTTCAAAAAAGTTGCTGAAATCTCCCATGTGAGCTACAAATCTTTATCAGGAATTGTTAAAAATGTTAATTGGAAATAGGACGGAAATAGGACGACCTTGTGCACTGACGCGAAGAGACATATCAAGAATTAAGAGACATGTTAGACATGATATTACATCTGGGCATGTAGTCAACACCACACAAGTCAAACTTAATCTGCAACTTGCTGCCTCAAGAAGAACATTTCGCAGCGAACTACGTGCTCAGAACTTTGCCTATGAAATTATACCCAAAAAGTTGCCACTAACACAGAAACAAACGCATGATAGACTGGCGTTTGCTAAGACACATCTGCGTGAAAACACAGACTTCCAATTGGTTGTTTTTTCTGATGAAAAACGAATCAGTTTGGATGGTCCTGATAATATAGCTTCTTATGGAGAGCATCGTGATAAAGAAACACTTGTTCCACTGCGAATTAAGCGCCAAATGGGTGGTAGTGGAGTGATGATTCTGGATGCCATTGGAAGCAACGGAAAGTTAAAGATTCACATTATAGATGGACATTGCACAACAGCTCAATATAAAGATGATTTTCACAGTGTGTTCATCTCTTTGTGCAAAGTCTAGTTTAAGCAAAAACCATGGATTTAGCAGCAGGACAGTCCTGCAATCTTTACTGCACGAGTTGTGAAAGCCTATTTTGAGAGCAACAACATTTCCACTTTTGTTTGGACTGCTCGAAATCGAGATCTCAATATTTTTGAGAATGTGTGGCATCTTACGGAACAAAAAATTTACCAAAACACAGTACAAATCTCGAGAACAACTAATAGCAGCCATTCAGAAAGCTGTTAAGCCAAATGTTATTAAAAGCTTATTTAATTCTATTTCAGGTCGTTTGTCAAATATTGTAGAGTCAAAATGATCTCAAATATCAAAATAATTCATTAGTTAATGATGTAATACTTTTTTCCCTTTATGTTATACAAATGTGATCCATACTTTTGGCCACTCTTATTTTGATTTTAGGTAATAAGAAACCAACAACGCAGAAATAAATTTGTTTCATATTTACTTAGAGTTGTAGGTGTAAAGTAGTTTTCGTATAAATTCAGTTTTTCTTGACATTGTTGGTTGGTCCAAACTTTTGGCCACCAGTATATGTTAAAAACCATGTTTAGTTGCTGAGTATACCACAAAAACTTCCTTCAAGTGTCAATGCTTCTAAACTGTGATCCTTAAAAAAACTAAAATTAAGTCTTAATCGCAGTCTGGTTTTATTAATGATCTACTGCGAATGATTATTAATATTTAACGAATTTTGCATAAGGGCGATGTACTAAATCAATAAACACAGCCTATGTTATGTAACTCTCTCTCTTAAAAAAAAGAATAATGTTAGTTGAGAGTGTTGTCAAGTCATCGTATCTCGCAACCGAACTCACGAAATTGATTATGTTGCCTTTCAAAGATTGATCGAATGAATCATCTACTAAATCATTTAAGTATTTTGAAATCGAATGAATCGTTTACAGACCTTCTCGTATGTTTCGTCCTTCAACATTTACTTTATCAATTGGGTGACTTTTTTCATTGTTTTCTAATATTTATTTTAATTTATTTGTTTTCTTTTAATTAAAGGAGTTTTATTTATTTTCATTAATATATATTTTATTACAACTCCTACGTCTATAAAACTCCATTTATACTGAACTGAAACACCGCATTATATTTATTTATAAATCGTATTAACTTCATTTAAAAATGTATTAAGTGTATTTGAAAGCGTATTAAATTCATTTAAAATTTTATTAAATCTATTAAGAAATGTATGAAATTCATGTAAAACTGTATGAAACCAATTTGTTAAAACTGTAAAAAATTTATTTTTAGAGTATTTAGTAATTAAACTTCTTTCACACCCATTATATTTATTTTAAATCGGATTAAATTCATTTAGAAATGTGTTAAATCTATTTGAAAGTGTATTAAATTCATTTGAAAGCGTATTAAATCCATTTAAAATCGTATTAAATCTATTTAAAAATGTATGAAATTCATTTGTAAAAACTGTAAATCATGTGTAGGAAACAAATGACATAAAACTTTTTTGTCATTGTATTTATAAAGAAATCTACATATAATGAATAATCTTAAAATAATTACCTTGTACGTGTAATAACTAATTATAAATTTTATAAGCATTTGTAACTCTTTACAATATTGAGTTAACTTAAAACTCACGGTAAATTCACGCTCAACAGTAGAAATCTGAGCAATGTTTAGCCCTCTTGCCCAGGAAAAGTAAGCGATTATCAGGGCTTCACTCCTCTACCACAGAGTGAGGCATCCAGTTAGTATATACAACTCAGTTGCAAAAATATACGATCACCTGACTTCTTATGCTTAACCTTATTTTATTTTTAAGCTTTTAAAAAACATAATAGAGCAAATCCAATTCTACATTTGATTAGTGGGTTTTAGACTGTTAGAAGGTTCTAGGAAAAATAATACTAAATTGGTACATTAAATTAATAACTGATCATCCATGCGTTGCAAAAATATGCAATCGCCCTTTTACGTGTTACAAAAATTTCCGATCAACCCTTAAATAATAGACAGATTCTTAAAACTGCTAGTTAATTTGCATAAAGTAAAAGCTCCACAATTCTTGTACTTGTATATGGACTTGTATACTGTTGAAAACTAGCTGGATATTTTCTTGATATCGAAAAAATCCAAGACAGATTTTTTAACTGTCAAAATGGGACGTGGTAAAACAACTAGTGAAGAACTTAGCAATTTCGTGGTGCAGAAACATTTGGAAAAACTTTCAACTCGTAAAATAGCTGCTGATTTAAAAATCTGTTAAAGTGTAGTGGTGGAAATAATCAAGAAATGGAAAACAACAGGAACCCCTTCGGCAAGCAAGCAGAGTGGTCATCCACGGCAAAAAAACAAAACGAGATGATAAACTCCTTCCAAAAATTTTAGAAGGCAAACGTCATGTTACCACATCCGAAGAAGTCACAACAGACTTGTGTGAAAAAACTTGCGTCATTGTTTCAAACGCCACTAAAAGAAGAAGACTACGGGAAAAAGGTTTTGGGTTTTACATTGCTAAAGTAAAACCTTTACTAACAAATCTGCAAATGATGAAAAGATGCAAGTGGGCTAATGAGCATCTTCAATGGTCCTTGGAGAAATGGAGAACTGTCATTAGTGATGAGTCAAAATTTACGATTTGCTATGGTGAAGAAGACCGAAAAGTCATCCGTAAGAAGACTGAAGCGTACGCACCGGAATGTCTCAATTAAAGTGTAAAATTTCCTGATTCAATAATGGTGTGGGGCTGTGTGAGTGCATAAGGTGTTGGGAAACTTAAAGTCATCAATGGAACAGTAAATGCATGTTCCTATCAAGACATCTTGGAGGGATGCTTACTCCCATCTTTACCGAAGCTAGCCATAGATGGAAAAGCGGTTTTCCAAGAAGATGGGGCAGCGCCACATCGAGCTCGGACAACAACGACATGGCTTCGTGTGAGAGGCATCGACCTACTGGAAAACTAGCCTTCGAACAGTCCAGACCTTTCACCAATTGAGAATCTTTGGAGAATTTTGAAACAACCTGTCAACAAGAAGAAGCCCGGAACAAGAGAGGAATTTAAAAATGTCGTGGAAACTGAATGGGAGAAAATCCAGGCTGATGAATGTAAAAAGCTAATTTCAAGCATTCCAAATCGTTTGCAGGCCGTTATTTCTGCTAAAGGTGGAAACACTAACTACTGATCGGAAGTTTTTGTAACGCATGAAAGGGTGATTGCATATTATTGCAACGCATGGATGATCAGTTATTAATTTATTATACCCATTACAATTATGTAAGAATTCAGTATTATTTTTCCTAGAACCTTCTAACAGTCTAAAACCCATTAGACAAATGTAGAAGTGGATTCGATCTTTTATTTTTTTTACATACTTAAAAATAAAATGAGGTTAACATAAAAAGTCAGGTGATCGTATATTTTTACAACTGAGTTGTATACATCCATGATAAAAGGAGACCTGGCAATAGCTCAAAAACGTGTAATAGACTCTATTACTTTTTCCGTGCTTTCGGATTCGAAGTTGTACTAACATTGACTCAGAGGGCGCTGCATTAGTTTCGGTTTGAATGTTTTGGTTTCGCTTTTTCAATTCACGTGTGTTGCAACCGTCGAATCGACGGCATCGATGAAATAGACTTAACTGTATTTCTTAACTCTCTCTGGATTTAAATGCACTTTGCTTTGCCGTGCAAATCTCCCCGACGATTTCGGCATAATTCACCATCACAGTATCGAACGCGGGACGACATTCAATCCACGAAGAGGAATGCTAGTAAATGGATATGACAGATACAAGCATCGAGGTAAACTTTGCACTTTCGTATCGCCGATAGTTGTTTCTGTCAATTCCATTTTCGAGCAGAGCAATTCCTTTCGCGTATTGAATGTCTTCCCGCGTTCGATATGTGACGCTAAATTATGCCGAAATTGCCGGGGAGAAAAAAAATATGTCTTTTTTTAATATTATTGTGTATCAGGGATAAGGAAGGAAAGGAAAGAAGTGAAGGGGGGACGTTTGGGTTTAGTAGCATGACATCATATAATAACAATCCGTTAATGCACGTTTACGTCACGTACGAATTGTCTTTGTAGATGTATAAACATTGAACCAGATGGTGTGACGATCGAAGCTTGAATGGGAAACTGAAGGTTTGAATTGTAAACTGAATTCTACATGAATTTCTCATTACATACGTTTGAATGGGAAAATGAGGAAATGCCAAGTCTCCTTACTTTAACGGTCTCTGACTCAAAGCCTGAGCGCAAAAACGTCATACATTGTTACATCACCTACGGTAGAGTATTGTTAATCATATATCTACCAATAATAAGCCCGAAATTGTCCCTACCGTAGATGATGTAACAATGTATGAGTTTTCCATGAGCAGGCTTTCTCTCTAGGCAGTATTGGTCGTTGTCGCCGCATAAGAAGTTTCACTTCAAAAATTCACATTGAAAATTCGAAAAGATTTCTTTTAAAAAGCTCCCAATGGATGGCGTCTCCAATTACGGCCCTAAAGCAGTTCCACTTGGCTTCTTCGCTCGTGTTGGAATGTTGGGCATAGCTGAATGAGTATTTAGTGACCTTGGAATGTTGGGCAAAGTTTTTCTTCCAAGGTTTGACGCTGTGGCGGAGAAAAAAGGTGGAGTATAGTGTAAAAACTTTCGATAGTGAAAGGAAATAGAAAGAAATTGAAACAATAGTCTGACGTATCCTCACCCCGGGTGGTAGCTTCAGTTCTACCCAGAGAGCTTAAAACTACCCGACTTCTCTCACCACCAAAGCAACATCCAATAACCCAATATGAGCGAAGTCGAGAAGAACATAAATTTTTTCTTTAAAAATTGTAAGCTTTTTTCATGTGTTCTTTTTCTTTTCTGAATATTCACACACAGAAATTGCAACATTTCATCAAAAAAGAGCCCGAGCGACGCCGGGTAAAACAGCTAGTACAAATACAAGGCAGATAAAACTGTGTACATTAGGATAACAACAAAAGATAGGAAGCCACTATTTGCACAAAAAATGATTTAGTTTAGAATTCCAATTTTATGGAATACTGGTTTCCTATCGTCTTTTGTTGTTAAGCAGATAAATGATTTTCATATATACAGATTAGAAATAGAAAATTTCCCATGTACAAATTACCTTATGCGAATTTAGATTTAGACCTTCTAAGCGATTTCGCGATTTAAAGGAAACACTAGATGTTAAGTACACGGAAAGGATAAAATATTTGACATTTCTCTAATATACGAGGTGCTGGAAGGAATAACGTTCATTAGACTTCACAGAATAAATGTCTTAAATCGGGTCCATCATTTTGACTTGTCCTGTATAAAACTATAATAACTAGCAAGGGAAATAAAACACGAACGTGTACGAGAGAACTCTTTGTTTGCGCGCAAGCATACCTTGGAAGCGATGGCTTTGCGCGGCGGTGGTAGCGCTCCGGAAGTGAAAAGCTCAAAAACCATGGCGGTAAGAGGGCAAGCAAAATCGTCAACGGCGGTCGCCAAAGAATTGCAATTAGAGCACTCTTATTAGGCATAAAACCTAATTTTGCTGTACACTTATGCGTCTCGACATAATTTATAAGACGCGGTAAGCATTAATGAATACTGCTTTTATTTAAAATTATAAAAACAGGGATACATACCCCCTCACTAACGCAGCGATTCACTCGACAGCCTTGCCAGACCCGAAAAATTTCCGAAGATTACCGAATTAATAAATATAATAATAAATTAAGGAAATAGTTATTAATTACTATAGGGAGAAATATCAAAACATAAACATGAATATCCGCCATCTTTTGAGGGCATCGAGACCCATGGCTGCCATGGCTCTGAACTTATCCCATTGTTATACAATACATCCAAACACGCAACAGCTCGTTACCATCGTTATACAATAACAAGTCGGGTAAAAACGGCGCACTTCGATGAGTAGCAGTATAGGATTGCTTTCCTCTTGCCCTCAAAAAATGGCAGCTGTACCCATCATTCAATGCGAAGATATTTTCCCCTATACACATTTTTTGTTGTTGTTGTTGAGTTCCATCAAGTCGAAATCGACTTCTGCTCACTGTGTGGACATACGCTATCCATTCAGTTTTCTAGGGAAGAGTGATAATGAGGTGGTTTACCGTTGCCTTCTGCATCATGAAAGGATGAAAATGAAAAGGGACAAACACAAACATCCATGTCCTCGGTGGGATTCAAACCCACGACTCGCTGGTTTCGAGAGACCTGCGCCTTAACCCTCTCGACCACCGAGCCAGCATACACATTTTTTAAATGGAAAACAATTAACTAATTTTAATAATCTATTTTTAAAAATTAAATATGTTTAGAAACTTGAGAATCCATTCAATTGTCGTCTGCCGCTACTTCCATTGCCTTGAAGTTCCGTCATGCGCATAAATACATGCACACTGCTTTAACTATGGCTTTTACAATGCAGTCTTTGTATGGCTGTGTGTGCATAAATTTGTTCCTCTTCGCGGTTTATTTTGTGAAAGAAACAAAATACCGCGAATTCTTATTTTGCAAGCATCAGTAGCACTGGGGAACAGAAATCTCGTTGTCTTAGATCTGTGACTTGTTTTTGACTAATTCTTGGCCTTTGAATCCAAAAATAACTGCAGTTTTTGCCTATCACGTCAACTTTTTAATCTACAGGATACGCTCTCTGTGTCTCAAAAATCATACAAAATGTGTATATAAAGGAAAATAAAGTAAAAACTTAACAAATATACTGTTCACAAAGAATAGTTTTATTCATACAAAGGCTATATACTTGGTAAAACTTTAGAGGGGATCAATGTGAACATCTTTGGTTAATAACGTTTTATTCTAAAATGACTGTGCAGGATAAAACAGCTACAAAGATTCCACTGTTTTATCCTGCTTATTCGGAGTCCCATTAGCAAAGAGACACTATTGCTTAATTTTTTGAATAACATTAATTTACCTACCACAGAATAATGGTTCATTCCTTTAAATCCATACAGTAGTATGCAATTAGACACATGGTTAG
>JAHWFO010058450.1:6123-39531 GCA_023313115.1 Rhysida immarginata
AGAACCTGAGTTATTAACTTGTTGATCTTAGTGGCGGCATTTTTATTTCTGTTCATATCTCAGTTATCGTTCAAATTCGGACCCACGTTCATATGAACTTTAACTTAGAATCACCCATATTACCTCCCGTTAAAGTTTATACATGTAATTTTGAATCACCCAGTATAAGTATTAAAGTTGTTTGTTTTTCTTTCTTATATAAATCTATAGTTTCATTCCAGTCTTGATGAAATTTACACACTTGATCTTCAACCAAGAAGAAGGTCACTGTCTACATGAGATTTCGAAAAAATAATATTTATCGATAATAATCGATATTCAAGTTGATGGCAGCGCATACTGATAAGAGGTATGTCACCTTAATATGCACAGATCAAGAATATGTACCTCATGACGAACTATGCAAGATAAAGTTTGTGCAACAATAGATTGCTCTGTTTGTTTCAACAGTTGTGATAGCAGCACAGAATTCTAAAAATGATATGGCATCAAATACAAAAATTGGAGAAAATATACCAGATTCAGCTAATCAAATAAGACATATTCATTAAGACATGTAAATGAATCACAAGACTGATCATTTTGTAAATTTCATTAACAAAAATATTTTGAGGACACACGACTTACGTGCTTAAATCGAGGGCCACCCTCTTATAAAATGTAATATTCTTTGGGCTTTCTAATCTACTGATCATAATGTAAATTTTGCGTAATGGTCGTCAGCATACAGCTGGAAGGGTCTTCCTCCTCTGAGAAACAGTGAGAAGGCGTCGGAAGTTTTAGCAATACATATAATTCCTATCCTTCGTTCTCTTCTTAGAATTGATAGTTATTAGAATTTAACACATTTTCTTGAAAAGCTTTAAAAATGAGCGGTATCAGGAAATAATGGAGAATTAGCAGACTATTGAGAAATTGTATCGATTTTTCCAGCGCATTGCTGCAACCCCTCTTCGGATCCCCTTCGAAGTCCGAAATTTTCGTAGAGCAGCTACTGCGGAATTACTGTTTTGGTAAAACAATTTTACTAACAACGCGTGATCTCGTAAACTAACATACACATTGAACACAGGATCTCAGCGAATTTTCCTCGATTTTTTAGATAACAGCTGCTGCGTGACAGCACACAAAATTTCACACTTTTCTGATGAATGGTTTCGCCTGTAGGCAGCTTTCCATTAGGGTCCTTTAAGTCATTGTTAAGTTAAAGATTCTCAAAACATTTCCCTAGCTTATTAGCTAGTGTTCAATTAACTACAACATGTCCCCGTACTTCCATTTCAACAAAGCATTTAACAGCTTGAAATATCGACTTCATGGAAAAAACACATATACATAAAAATGATTTTATGCATCAGCAAAATACCATCAGCATGGTATGCTCTAACTAAGAAGAATGGTTGTCTTCCAAAGTGGCTTGGTCTCCCCGTTGGTAATTTACAATTAATTCAACTCACGAGTCTTTGCAGACATGAAACTACTACAATGCAAAGGAGGAGACGTTGGAAATAGTGATACCCAACGTCTCCTCCTTTGCATCAAGGTATCCACAGATCTGCAAGGTCATGTTTTTATTATAAATTTTTATTGTCATGAAGTTTTACTTAATGAGGACTAGTTAGTGTAACAGAGGAGGCAGAGCTGAATTGTATATAATTAAACTTAATTATAAACTAATTTAATCTCCGTTACAATTGGAAATCGAAATATTCATTAGGAATAATCTGATTTATTACAGCAAAGTTCATTCTACTTCTTGCCATAATACGTCTCTTTGTGGTGTGGAAGAAATCGCAGAATCTCCTTCTATGCTGCGAACAGCAATTTCGGTTATGGAAGAACAAGATTGGGCATTACGCGATGGCTCGAAGTTGATCGGAGTGCTTGTTTGAAGAACTGGCACCGCATACAAGGAGAGCGACGACCTAAATAGGTTTAGTGGAGGCTGAGCAGCTTCTGTGAAACTAATGTCATAAATTAGCAAAGAGTTCATCAATGTCAACAACCACTTCTTATTAGCTAATATTATGTAATGAGAATTTCAGCTTTCTAAATAGCAGTACCCTCAGCGATTTCCCCTATACCTAAGCGCGGACATTCCCTAGGACGCCCCGCGAGAATCCCGAATAGAGGAACAACGGCCTCGACGCTCTCAACCTCGAAGGGACATTGCGCTTCACGTGAAGAGGATTTGTGGCTCGGAGTGTCCACGTCATGCGCTGGATATGGGCCTGGCCTTATTCCTTTGCCTTCTGCTGCCTTGACTTTCTCTGTTTTTGAAGAACGGCTTGGAGCAATAGGCGGTTGAAGACTCGATCCCCTTTCTGGCGGCTGTCGTCCGGTTTCTTTATCGTGATTCCAACTCGATCTGACGGGCGGCCTTTTTCGTGCTGGTATCGGTATTCTCTCTGCTGTGGTCCAATTATGACTTCCTGCTGACGATAGGGCTCGCTGTCATCTGGACTCCACTGATGGACGAGAAGAATAGCGAGAATTATTCTTAAATTTGTTAATTCTATGCTCACTTGCTAGCTGCGAGGCTCTCTAGGCAATTAGACAGGCTGAAACCCCATATAGGAGATCCACGGGGCGAAGTAGAGACGTCTGTCCTTTCCTTCTTCTCCTCGTCGAATCGGGTGAGCTGTAAGCGAGAACGATTCCATCCTTGATCAGACTTCTTCGAGCGAGAGAAAGCGAACGGCGCCGGGCGACGATGAGAAAGGTACCCAAACCTCGAATGCGAGGAGATGTTCCACTCAGGTGACTTCATATTCACTTTCTGATTTCCTTCTCCGCGGCCTTTCCTTTTATTCGGTCTTGGAGAATTTTGAGGCGCTTCTGCGCACTGGATCCTCCAATCGTCTTTATTCTCCTTCTCTCTCTTCTTGGCTGATCCATTACTGGCGGGGGAGCTCCTCCTTTGCGCCGGCAATTTCTCTCGCTGGATCCATGTCCAAACCTCGGAATTGTGATTTCTATTCGATCTTCTCTTCCGAGGATCTGACAATTATATAATTACTATGTTAATGAAGCTACTAGAATCAATGTCATAGATAATTGCGACTACATTACTTGGAGGGCCTCTGTAACATTTCAGAATAAGATTCCCATCAAATTCAAAAATGGCAGTTCAATGGGGATTAGTTACATTCATATGATCCTCTGTCATACTTCATGCAATCTTTAAGATCCTGCTCATAAGCTGCAAAGCCATCCCAAACTATTTATGCAATCCAGCGATGAATAACCCTTGGTGTATTTTCCAAGCTGACATTCTCGAACAACCAAAGCGAAAGTTTCTCTCTTCCCTAGGCATTCTTTTTTTAAGAAAACTTCCAAACAAGATAAGAGGAAAAGGATTTTTTCAAACCAAGCTTTTATAATGAGGCCCTAATTTTGCAACAATAAACAATAGATACATTTAACTCTCGCCATAACGAATTGGCCTATTGTCACAACAAACAATTCGTAGTAATGAATTAGTATCATTAGAATACGAACCAGTGAACCGATTTGAAAATTTTTTTCTTTAACATATATTGTCATCGATCCTGTGTATCTGTGTCAAGTTTCAGCTCTCTAGCTTGTGGGGAAATTGGTTTAATATTGATTACAAGATTTGACCTAAACAAACTAACATTGTAAGTTTAAATAAAAGCTTTTAAATAAACCACTGGTTCTTCTCAACAAAGAAGAATACGTTGCCCCTTGCAGCAGCAAATGAGCATTATTGCCAATGTCTCGTAATAACAATGACTTAAGCCAGTATGATGCCTATCACGGTCTATAGATATTCATGGTCATCGAGCTTCGGCCCTTTTCCATTGTTTCGAGAAGCTAAGGAAAACAGATTGCGCCAGGTGCCGCATAGATCGCACTATTCCGACCGCAACCAGCGATAGAGATTTTCATTGAAACTGAATACGAAAGTAAAGTTTCTTTCTGCCGATAGGGTGGCGCTGCAGGCGCAGTTGGGCAGATTCAACACCACCTAAAGATAAAGCCTGGACACGGAAATTTCATTACATAGTTACATCATCTCAGTAGGCAAAATTCAGAGCTAATTATTGGTGGAAATACGCTTAACAATTGCTATTGAGGTGATGTAACAATGGTATGACGTTTCAGCGCCCACGCTTTATCTTTAGGTAGTGTTGGCAGATTGTACATGCAGCGCCACTTTTCAATAGAGTTCCCGCCCTACCGGAAGCTAGAAACTTTAGCTTCATTTTAACAATGGAGCTCGATGACCATGAATATCTATAGACCGTGATGCCTATTCATTCAAAAGCTCAAAAAAGGAAGAAAAAAAACAATTGAGAAATATTAAGAATAAAATCTTAATATACACAAATAGATGAATTTTTTTTACCGACATACTATTTGCATGTCACATATTTTGGAGATACAATATGCAATCTTATTACCTTGAATTTGCAAATATTTTTGTAAAGAAAGAATTGTGACACATTTCGCAACATAGTGATATCAATATTACAAAATAATTATCGCACATAACGTACAAAAGATATACAGGCTGCCCCCAAGACTTTTTGAAAAAAATTTTGGATTTTTGAAATTCTGACTTCAGATTCTTAAACACCATCAAATAGCAGAATAAGAAAGTTCCTGTGTCCCACCCTCTATCTCTTTGTCTTCATCGATAAAATTGGGTTCATCGATAAAACTTTAAAAGTTCCACAATTTCAGTGCCTCTGTCTCCAAAACGGTTGGATCAATTGAAAAAACACCAAGAATAAAACATTTCACAAATGTTGTGTACAATCTGAAAATACCGTTAAAAATAGCTACCCCTATTTAAGATTTCAAAGCTCCTCCCCCCCTCCCCTCACAAAGGGGGGAGGGGATAATTTTTCGGCTAATGAATTTCCCCGCGAAGTAACTCACTTTTGATTTCGGACATTCTTTCGTAGGATGCTTTGTTTTCGAGATATTTCCATGTCTACACTTAAATGGACCATCCTGCATACAGTATCATATCAGCATCCACCCATATTAAAAAAATACAGGGTGTTCCAAAAAGACTCCCTGAAATAGAGAGCGATAGCCAAGTGAAACAAATGATATGTTTATTTCAAAAGCCGTAAAAATCTGATACAGAAGTTTCAAAATTAGTTACAATTTGCCAACTTGCAGTACACAGTCCAAGAAACAGGCTATAAACTGTCCTTTGCTAACAGCCAGTGCAATCATATCACAATCGATTTAAAATATGCACCTGTCGCAGCATAGAGATGGGCGCAAACCATCCACTTCCTTCAGTAAGCTACGTACAGCGACACCTGCCGGCAACATGCGTAACAAATTTGTAACATAATTTTGAAAGTTCGTATCAGATTTTTGCGACTTTCGAAATAAACATACTACTTGGTTCCTTCTTCTATAGATCTCCGTTTCCGGGGTATTTACTTTTACAATCAGATACTCCTTTGTACAAAGTTGAAGGTGTTTTATAGATGATAACAGCCAATCATTATTTCCAATACCTTGCCTAACCTCTCTAGAAATGTAAGATCCACACAAACATCCCTGCATGGATTCCAAGTTATGTGGTACCCTTCGGGTTAATCTTGAGCCATTGAATTACTGTGTCAACAAATTCTTCCATTTGACTTGGCCCCCTATCTGAAAGTTAATGTCGTATCCTCGAATTCAAAGACCGCCCCTCTCATAAAACTAGGCACAATGCACCAGTAGGATGCACTGTACAAAGGCACATCATGAGATTGCGGAAGCACCGATGTGAGCGCCATACAGTTTTAGTGTCAGATTGAAGATGTCAAAAAATGCCTAATCGTAATTTTACTAAGCTCTTTAACTCGTTCTCATTTGAATATTGTACATAAATAATTAATGTACTAGTTAATTTAGCATTAAATAAAAAAATAAAACATACTTGATATATTTTTGTAGAAAACCAGACAGTATCTTTTGGACTTCCAGAGAGTAAGTAGAAAAACTGTAATTCAACTCTCATCAGAATACTCTATTTACTTACTGAAATTTTTCTCTTTCAGCATTTAGAGATAAAAATGAGAAGATTCCTCGTATTATTAATGGATATCCAGTTCA
The DNA here is from genome assembly GCA_023313115.1 of Rhysida immarginata. NCBI lineage: Eukaryota > Metazoa > Arthropoda > Chilopoda > Scolopendromorpha > Scolopendridae > Rhysida > Rhysida immarginata. Next base: position 12,217 of record JAHWFO010058450.1, read on the forward strand.
TAAGAATGATTATCCTTTTATAGTAATGATACATAATTACAAACAGTGTGTTCATAAAATGAGGGATAATAATTACATAGTGTGATTCCATACATCAATCTAAGCAAAAAGTTCCTTATCGAAAATGTCTAAAACTCAAAATTTAGAATGGTACCTTTACGTCATTTATGAACTTTCTGCACCAACGCTACACATAATGAACTGCGCTATGCCACGAGAAAACGGCGGCAATTGTTGAGATTGAGGCTGACGAGAAAGACAGGCTCCGGCAATGAAAAGTCACCTGACCAAGATAGGTCTAGCAACAATGTAATTTTCATTGTTTCCATCTTGTATTTTAACAATAAGTGTTTTTTCCTTTGTTGGATTGTTGCTAGAACTATTTTGATCAGGTGACTTTTCAGTGCCAGAGCCAGTACTCCTCGCTAGGCTTTATCTTTAGGAGGCGTTTTCCTGGCGCGGAAAAGTCACCTGACCATCTTAGTCCGAGTAACAATGTAACCTTCATTGTTTCCAACAAATGAAAAATTGCTGATCGTTAAAATCCAAGATGGAAACAATGAAGGTTACATTGTTACTCGGACTAAGATGATCAGGTCACTTTTCCGCGCCAGGGCCTGTCTTTCTTGTGGGCTACAGTTGAGATCGAAGCCTACGACATAACAAGGCCTGGAAGCGACAAAGTCACTTGACCATAGAAGTCCGAATAACAATGTAACCATCATTGTTTCAGTCTTCGTTTTATTATTTTGTTTGTCGTAGGCCTCGGGTTGAGATTAAATGACGTTTTCAGCCAGCTTTTAGAAAACTTCGCGTGATGTTTAGACCCTTAAAATTTGAGTTTTGAGCATTTTGCATAAGGAACTCAAAGTTTGCCATCATGCATAGGATCACGCAAGATATTTATTATCCCCCATTTAATGAACACCCTGTATAAGTTTACTTAATTGTACAAAAATTACACTAACACAAACTTCTATATTTTCCAAAGTATTTCACATTAAAACGTCCTTTCACCTAAGTCATGAGGAAATCTGTTGTGATGTACGCGATAATTTTTTTACATCACATATTTCCTTATCATCACATGCCTGTAAATTGAATGAGCCATGACTCACAATTATCTAAGCACATACTTTATAGATATTTAACACTTATGTAATATTTACTCAATATTTATTAGATAATTGTTTGGATGCATATGCTTAGTGTCAATTTTTCTTGATTGTTTGAATGAAAAAATATTATTGCATTGCTTTATTATGAGTTCCTTCTTCATGTAGGATATGTGATATCTGCATGCTTCTTTGCATGTGCTGGCAGAGCAGAAAGGTATTGTTGACAAAATAATTTAAGGTGTCTGCAATCACCATAGCCAATACTACGATGTTAGCTTTTCCACCCTTGGGAGGTTTCTTCTCTGATTACCATGATCTTGAACAATATAACCTATTAGTTTTCTTTGTTTGCTTTCTTTGAATGACAACGTTTTCTTTTGGGATTGTGCAATGTTTACCACTTAGTCGTCGAGATGAAGATATAATTTCTTTGAACTTTGATTCAGTTATCCTTTGAAGCATATTTCGCCTGCTGAAACTCTTTATCAAATCCACTCGTAGTTTTGTGTTTGCTAACATTCAAATACATGAAATAAAATGAGTTTATCATTACAGGAGAATTCAAATATACATTGTATCCAATAGTATGTTGACTGACGGCTACAAGGTAGCCGAAATGCTCATACGGGACAATAAATTGTTGTGGACAAGAGGTTTCTTTCTTCTTCCTAATATTTCATTGTTCAAATAATAATGATGTAACAATGTAAGACGTTTCCGTTATCAGGCCTTCTGTCTAGGAGGTGTTGGCTAAAGCGTTCCGTTATCTTTAGGTGGTGTTCATCTATTGGCGTCTTCAGCTGCCTACAAAATGGCGGATGAAATGGGAAAGCATCATTGTTGAGATCTAATACTAACAATGATAAACGCTCTCGCTGACAATGGTAAACGCTTGTTTTTCCCATTTCATCCGCCAGTTTGTACGGCACCTGAAGTCGCTAATACTCTAAAGAAAGTTTGAATGGGCGTGTCCAATTATATTTCTAATTTCAATTGTTAGACATTGTTAATTTCATCTTGCAGCAATACCTAAACAATTAAAAGCTGAAATTTAACTAGACACGTCCGTCAAACTTTCGTCGAACAGGTTAAGTGGTGTTGGCAGTTTCTAGGAGGCCGTGACGTTGCTCTCTACAGCGCAACAACGACGCTATAAAATTTTATTTTCAACTAGCTGAAGTACCCGGCGTCGCTCGGAGAAAAATATAGTTTTTTTCATATTTATGTATACAGGGTAATGTACAAACTTGGGGGATGATAGAGGGATCAAATCTAAGCAACATTTCCCTCTTTCATTTTTTTTCTCTGGGTATTGTTTTTGAGATAAAAATTGTTGGACGTCGCGTAGACGTAATATGCCACTCAACCCGTAATTCTGGAACACGTCAAAATCATGGTCAATCATGTAATAAAAAGAACAAAAAACGCATTGCATACAGTACAATAATATGACTTGTTTTTTTATGAAACATGCAAATGTTTTACAATAAGTATTCTAGATTAATAAATGAAAGGTCTTAAGAGGATTTTTTTATCTCGGGTGCACATCTGATGAAAGGTGTCGGGTGCACATCTACGGGCATCAGAGCAACACCACCTAGACAGAAGGCCTGATAACGGAAATGTCATACACTGTTACATCATCATTAGTCGACCATTGTTAATCCTATTTCTACCAATAATAAGTCCTAAATCTTGGCCTTCTGTCTAGGAGGTGTTGATCAGAGGAGATCACGCAACCACTGAGTCATCGAGGCCAATAAGAAAAAGTAAAGTCGTCTGCTAGACAAAGAGTAAAGCCCACGCAAATGGCCAGAGAGCGCCAGTGAAAAAAAAATCACGCTTTAAACAATGGAGTTTCCCATCCTGTATTTCTTCATCCATGACCATAGCCCATAGATTAAGGACAAACACAGATGTGCCAAGCCATTGTTAAAAAGTGTTGCGCCAAAACCTGGCGGTGTATACGGTAATCCACAGATAAACCAAATGAATAGGCATTTGCTTGCATTTGAATTTACCGCATGTACCGCTAGGTTTAGGCGCAACATTTTTAATAATGGCTTGGCATATCTGTGTTTATTATTAATCTGTGCCATAGCCAAAGTAATTTTTTATGGCCTATTGTTGCAGAAAATTTGCTCTGCATTGTAGGACATGACATACATTGTTGATCCGCGCATATAGTAGGTTCATGTCAGACAGACAGATCAAGCAAAATATTATTTTTACCCTTTCCCCTTTGGGCCAACCTGACACTCGGCACATGTAAACCTGAACATAACGAACATCTGGTGCAAGTATGAGCTCAAAAGGATAAGTGGTTCAAAAGTTTTAAGAACATTTACCGACGCACCCTGAATTTTTACATAGACCTTTCCATTGAAACCGAAACTGGAGTAACTGCGCAGAAGCAGGACAGCAAAAATCTTGCGTTTCCTGCCTTGATATGTGCAAACACTACTACACATTTGGAGGAAAACGGAAGTTTTTTTGTTGTCCTGCTTCTGCGCAGTTACTCCAGTTTCGGTTTCAATGGAAAGATAAACAAACTCTTTCGCCATCTCTTGAGTAAACAAACAAACATAAACTAAGATATATGATGTTTACCCCTTTCCCCCTACTTTGGGGACATGTAAACCTTACTCTGGACCTAACGAATATATGTTGCGAATATGAACTCAATCGGATAAGTGGTTCAAAAGTTTTTAGAACATTTACAGACGCATCCTGAGCCTGAATTTTTATATATAAAGATAACCAACAGGCTTCATTATCATCAACATTAAATTTATTTCATTAAAAAACTCTAAGTTCACGAAAAATTCGTAATTTCAAGGGAGAAATCGGACATAACCAAACTGAATTTTCAGCAATCCAATCAGAAACCTCAGCAAATTGAAACATTCAAAGGTCCACGATGAATTCGCACAGTAACAAGAAGTTAAACCTCCCGAGGAATTTATAGGAAAGTAGCGGAAACCCTGAGATCATTTATTTTTACCCTTTTTAACCCCCCTCCCCAATTTTTAAATCGAAAAATTGATTTTCTTGAACGTAGTATTTAGAAAGTGTAAAAGAGCTCTAACTTCTTTCGTTTCTCTTCATTTCCGATCGAATGATATATGACATGCCATATGATGCCATAGTTTTAAAGACCAAGTAACTGCCACCTACAAAATTCCGACCCCTTTGGGACAATTTGTTGAACTTCTTAGTAACTTTGAACTTGCTTAGAGTAATCTGCATACCGAATTTCACTCCTTTATATACATTAATACGCGTAGACCTTTTGGTCCCCTCTAATTTTCGCCCCCGAAACTCCGACCCCAGTGTAATGGGTCAATCAAAACCAAAGTCAATGGGTGAAGGTTCACATGCGCATAGTAAGCTACATTCCGAATTTCAACCTTCTACCATATGAAGGGGAGGGACGGTCAGATAGACGGACATTGTGAAAATAATAAGTAGCTCCATTCTCCCGGTATTTAATAATTCGGACAAATACGGGAAAAAAATATTAAGATACCTCGGCAAAGTTAATCATAACTAACAGTCCTTCATTAATAAAGGGGAGGGGGGGGAGTAGGCGGATTTTAGTAACGTTACAACATGCCAGGTGGACTCGAGAACTAGAAAGCCTACGCCCTAGCCCTCTCGGCCACCTGGCCGGCCACTAATTTATGGAAACAGTCTGTTGAAACAGTGGAGAGAGTTAGGATGAATTTATTTCGTGTTGCGTTTGACCAGAGGGCCACACACAGAACATTTATAAAGTGTGAGGAAAACTACGCGTGTTAACGATCCTGGAGCCGCGGGCAGCGTAAAGCCAATGTGACTTATCAGTTATTGTATCAAAGTTGAAAAAGATGGTAATACTTATCAAAGTTCAGAGCGGGCGGGACGACGTGAATGTGTCTTCAAGCAGCTGCGGAATAGTTAGGTAAAGTTGATGCGATCCTTGGATCTCATGAGGATGGTTTGCTACGGCGGCAAAAACAAAACGCAAAATGGCGGAGCTCTTGACGTTAGAGCGAGAACATATTAACCAAAAAAACAAAACTGTTGTCCAGGGCAAGATCCATTACAGCAATAACAATAGTATATTGTTTTTAAACAAACAGGACGCGAGACATAGTCGTCAGTCATTGTTGAGAACTCCGTTGCAAACAATGTTCAGCGAATTGCGGCGTAAACAGGTCCCTTTCCAATTATATCTGTATGTGTAATACTTTGGAAAATAGAATGTTTTGAAATCGAATGAATCATTTACCCTTATATACGTACAGGGTGAGTCATTTAAACTGGAATTTTCAATTATCTCGAAAAGCAAAGCATCCTACGAAAAAAAATGTCCCAAATCAAAAGTGAAGTACTTCGCGCGAGGCATTTATTAGCTGGAAAATTAGCCTCCCTCCCCCTCCCCCCTTATGAGGGTGTGGAGGAAATTTGAAATCTTAAATAGGAATCCTCATTTTTATTGCAGATTCGGGTTATACTAAAACTATGTAGGATTTATCTAAAAAATAACTCAATTCGTGATAAATGGCGCTGTGATCGATTTTCCAAATAAGAACCAATACAGTTGATTTTGCAATACATTTGCAATAAAACATACCATTTGGTCATGTGAACATAAATAAAACCCGAATTTCTTTCGTTATGTATTGTTCTCCGATGAGTCATCTTTCACTAACCATGGAGTGGTTAATCGACATAACATGCATTATTGGAGTGTTGAAACCCACACTGGCTTCGTCAAGTGTCTTTAAACTGTCCTTGGTGTGGAATAATTGGCAACAAACTCATCGGCCCCTAAATCATTGAAAGCAATTTGAACGGTACAATATACCGAGATATTCTCGAAAATGAACTGCCGATATTACTTGAGGACCTAAGACAGAAGATGTGGTTTCAACATGACGGTTGTCTAGAACATTATTCGGCATTAGCACGTGAAGTACTTACTTTTCATGGTTGCTGGATAGGTAGAAATGGTCCGATAAATTGGCTTGCAAGATTATCAGATCTTTTTTCGCCAGATTTCTTTCTAGTGGGTCTACTCCAAAGAAAAAGTTTATAAACAAGAGCCCACAACTCTTGGAAATATGATTGAACGAATCAGGAATGCGTGTGCCCAAATTGATGCAGACATACTTCTTAGTTGTGAGTGTAACGCCGAAAAAGAAACAACCCCAAAGATTAATTTTGATGCCCGTGGTCAGGGCGAAGGAACGATAAACAAAAGAAATTTTAAATAAAGTCGAAATCATGAACGGTACAGCTTCATCAACAACGTCTGATAACGCTTTATGCATTTTTGTTCCCATTCGTTTTGTGCTCGATTTGAATATAGTAATGTACTACAACCTGCGGCCAGAAAGTTCGGTGAATGAATTTTTATGTCAAATACATTATTGCCCAGCATCAAATACAACTTACTGTCCTTCAAAATAATTGCCATGGATGGCAATGCAATGTTGGGAACGAGCGTACAAGTCCTGGAAACTCCGGGTAAACAGTCCTTTTGGAATGGCTTTCAGCTCGGCCGTCACGTTGCTTTGAATGTTGGTGATGTCCGTAAATCTTTTTCCCTTCAGGGCTGACTTCAATCTGCGGAAGAGGAAGAAGTCCGGAGGTGACAAATCAGGTGAGTAAGGGGGGTGATTTGTCCGATTACTGACAACTAAACCATTGCCGATTACCTCTATCCGACAATAAAAATTAGCAATAGTATTGTTGGATGCATTTGTACTGGATTCCTCCTCCTGATTGAATAGACTCAACTTACTGAAGCTTCAGATGCGTGCTCGTTCATTGTTACTGTGAGACAGGAAAAGCTAACGCAAAATGCGTTTTACAGTGAAGCTTGATCATTCCCCTGGCTAAATTTCATTGTCGGACATAGTACATTGTTAATATGTTTTGCCTTTTGCTAGTATTTTTTAAGGTCTTTGCCAGCTTCCTGTAAAAACCCGAAGAAAGCTGGAAGGAAGAAAACGTCACGTCGCCAGGAGCTTTGGATGGCATATGAAATATGAAACCGGCATATTTTTTAAAATGAAATAAACTTTACTAATTTGTTGCTTAACGTGCACTGTTGGTGAGACGAAGAAACGTAACATTGTACGCTAGGGGGTGGCCGTGGCCTGGTTGTCTCGTCGGTTGGCTGGCTGATCAATGGAGTTAAACAACTTCAGGCGCGGCCAGCTGCTGGCTGGTTGACAGCCAGTGGCTTGAGGACCACTACTGGGCGGGACGGTTATTTGGGGCACAGCTGTTGGGGAACTTTAGTCTGACCCATTTGGATGTCCAGCAGCTGGTGGTTTGGTTCTTTGGTATTAGCGTCATATTTAACTGCTACGGTCATTTCAGGACGGCGTTATAGGGGCCGCAAATTTTGCCTCGCAAGGATTCTTTAACGTGCAGCCAGCAAACGACTACACGGGACCAACGGCTTTACTTCCCTTCCGAAGGAAGTGCGTGATCTCAGGATTTCCCCCTGAAAAATCCTCCTCGTCCTCGGCCGGGATCGAACCCAGCAGCTGGTAGTAGCCACTGGTTTGTTCGTCCGCCAGCATCTTTTCCATCATGAACCCCCCGTGCTTCGGAGGGCACGTTAAGCCGTCGGTCCCGGCTGCTACTGTCATCTCGTAGCAGTCGTTAGTTACTGGAATGGCGCAAAACTCTCTCGAAGGAGTAAGTGCCGCAGATTATCGTTCTGCGATAATCTACCCTCTGTACAAGATAAGAAAATATTCTACGCTAAGATTATTGGAGAATGAAAGCAAAAAAAAAATATTTTGGAGACTAAAAGGCAAAAGGGTCAAGACATAGAATTCAGCTCCTTCCGAGAAAGAGACGGAATGGAACGATTTCAGTCCTGATGTGGAGTTTTACAGAGACTTTTCCATTCAGAGCGGAAAGATTGGCCATGATTGATACGGAATAGTAAATAATTGTGTAAATAGGATAAGTTACAGTATTCCTCTTGCAGAAAAGGAACACACGTCGCCTTCAGAGGTGCCCTGAAATTGTATCACGAAAAAGAAAATTGAAAGGAAGGTGAGGTCCGGAAAATGGAAAATCAAAGGGAAACGTTCCGATTAGGACATAAGGGCGAAGAACGTCTCATGCTCGAAAACCGTCATGGAGATTAAATTTGATGCAACTCTCAGAATCGAGACAGAAATCCAACAAAAAAGGACGTGAAAAACTCCCGAAAACATCATATTCGACTATCTGGCAGAATCATAACAAGTAGATTTGGTACAGACGTTCTATCGGCGATAAATTTGTTACTTAATGATTTGATCAGACTTTTGTTTTTTTTTCTTCTTAGAGATAAACTGGCGTTCGCATAGAAAAGCTGACGAGAATGGAAAAAGAAGAAATTTTTTGGAGACTCGACGATACCTCGCCATTTCAGATATTCGAAGAACTACGCAAGACCAACGTGATTTCAAGGAAGACGAACTTGCGCGTTTGTGAGTGATTCGAGATGAAAGACGTGAACCCTTGGAGCATATCTGTATGATGTTTTTTTTTAGTATTTAAAACAACGGGGTCCCCACCTTATTAACACTATTGGCCCCCCCCGCTCCCGCGAGTTCAATTCAATTGTGATTCGCCCAGTCTGCCTCCTTTTAGAACCCCCCTCCATTTGAAAGGCGAAAAGGAAACGCGGTTACAGGAAGTGCAGTAAAGACGAACTATTAACATAATTTCAAGCTTGAGAACGTCAGCGATTTCGTTTGAATTGTTATATATTATAAACTTTAAAATTATTTTTTTTAGTTTTCTGACACGTGCAAGGGATAAATATCGCGTGTCTCAAAAGTCGCGTCCCAAATGGATTATTTGGTTGCTTTGATTTTGTAGGTGAAAAAGTGAAATAGAGGAATAATGCTGACACCAGAACAACATGTAGAGCAAGTGTTTCAGACACAGCCCGAAAATCTGGATGACTTAAAGGAAAGAATCATCAATACCCTACACAGCATTCTACCAGCTCACTTTTACGCATGGCAGAAGAAAATTTGGATCGTGTGAGACATTGTCTTCGAGTGATGGTGCACATTTTGAACATGAACGATAAGCTTGCGAAACCGTGTGAACATAAAGCCAACATTCATAAACTTTTTATATGGCACGCGACTTTTGAGACACACGGTATGAAGAATTGAAACATTGGGGGAGAACGTATGGTTTAAATCTGATGCCATAATAATTAAAGCTAGGGTTTTAAGGTTTGGTTTGTTTGGTATTAACGTCCTTTTCAACTGCTATGGTCATTTCAGGACGGCGTTATAGGGGCCGCAAATTTTGCCTCACAAGGGTTCTTTAACGTGCAGCCGGCAAACGACTACATGGGACCAACGGCTTTACTTCCCTTCCGAAGGAAGTGCGTGATCTCAGGATTTCCCCCTGAAAAATCCTCGTCGTCCTCGGCCGGGATGCTAGGGTTTAACGATACAAAAGATCTTGCCACAGACGAAGGAGAGAACAGTGCAAAATAATGCAATGTATCATTTGTAATAGAATGTCTGTGAAAGCAGAAAATCTGAAATAATTGTACGTTGTTCTCCGGTACATTAAATAACCCAAACGGCAGAATTTGTCAGAAAGTCAATGAGTCGAGTAGTTTGTTCTTGTTTAATGATCCAAGATTTATAGAGTTTATGACATACCGATAACGATTAATCAGGAAAAGAGAGATACTTAAAAAGATCAGTTCGCTGCTAAGGTCATTTCATTTCTGAACTCCTTACATGGAATAAACGTCAAAAAATCAGCCAAGGCGTTACAGTAGAATCATTTGAAATGTGGATCAACAAATGAATTGAAGTTGAAATACATCATTTTGAGCACTTTTTAATTGATAGATGATAGGGGACGGGACTCATGTAAATCATGCGCCAAAAGGGAACAGAAAACTACTACGTCCATGTCGTTGTTCCTGGATTACGCTAAAGTACTTTGTTACGAGTAAAAATTTTCCATATTTCGAAATTTGCAAATTAAATTAATTTGAACACAAACGTATTTTTTATTGCAAATATATTGCAGAATCGACTCAAAATTTTGGAAAAATCGGAAAAATTAAATTTTGTCTATCTCAGCGCCATCTATCATGAATCAAAAAAATTTTTTTAGACAATGAGTCTACACATAAGATTCGAATCTACAATTAATAAAAGGGGGTTCCTTTTTAAGATTTCAAAGTTTTCCCCCGCCTCTCAAAAAAAAAAGGGGAGAGGGCTAATTTTTCGGCTAATGAATGTCCCCCGCAAAGTAATTTAACTTTTATTATCGGACATTTCTTTCGGAGGATGCTTTTTTTTCCGAGATATTCGAAAATTCCAGGTTAATGACTCACCCTCCCCCCTCTAAATGTCTAGTTACAACTTAATATTATCGATATAATCTCAATCGATAGGTTTATTTAACTATCTTCACGAGGGATTGGTTGCAAAACAATATAAGAACACATTATTGCGGAGGCGCAATCCTGAATAAAAAGTATGTCATCACTGCTGCTCATTGTGTCTACATGTATGTAATCTTCAGTGAATTAATTTATAAATTAAATGTTCAAAAGTTTAACAATAAGTAATATAGTAATGTAATAATGTGTTATTCTAGAGTTGAGAGTAGCAAATTAGTGTTCTTCATTACCATTACCATGGGAGAGCACAAATTATCAGTTACTGAGGGCACAGAAAAAACAGTAGTTGCAGGCAAAGTAAGAACATTTTCAAATACCCTTCATGTGATAATGTATAAAGAAATGACATTTTTTTATTTCTAACACAGGTATTTATACATGGAGACTATAAAAACAGTGGTACTCCGTATAATGATATCGCCATTATTGAAGTGCTTCAGGAAATTAAATTCACACCTCAAATTCAACCAGCTTGCATCGTTCCGTACAAAAGTGATCAGACTGACGTAAAGGCCATAGCTGTTGGATGGGGTAGTACTGGATTTGGTAAGTATGAAAGAGCAATTTACATTCAGTAAAAACCCTTTTAGTTATATAGATTTTTGCTAATTTGATCCTTATATAGAAGGGGCTTCTTGGAGGATCGTTTCCTAGGGACGAAGTAAGGCAAAAATGCTCTTGGAATAGACGGCATACGTTTTGAAGAAAATAGTTTTGAATTTTCTTTGTACATCATTTTCTTATATCCAAAAAGTTGTTGTGTGCTTGTCGATGCTAATTTTTTTCTTAAGATACTGCATAATTTTAATTAGTTTATGTTTTTCTTATTGGCTTTTTTTAGGGTTTTAGCATCATCTAAAACCCTATTAACGACGGTACAGGTGTATGTAACATGTATGTCACACGCCATAATTTTTGAAAGGATTGATCTAGAGGCTTGAAATTTTCTACACACGTAGGCCCTATATAGTAGACGGAGCGAAAAATATAGGGAATCCTCTAGGGTGGACCAAACCATGTGTTTTTATGATTTCCCCAACTGACTTCCTTTCATGTCTATGGAGTTTTCATTGCGTTTGAACAGATTATGACGTCAGAGTTTGACTGTGTGACGTCAGAATTTAAAGAACTGTTTTTGAAATATAGGGAATCTTCCCGTTACTGCTCGTAATATTTTGATGCCATAACTTTTGAATGAAGTGATCACATTGGCGTAACGGCCATAGGTACTGGATGGGGTAATACTGGATTTCATAAGTATGAAAGGGCAATTAATAAATAAATATGAATGAAAAACTCATTAAAAACTTATTAGAACTTTATTACTTATTAGCTTTATTTGACTAAATCTATTAATAACAATCTGTGGGTTTATTAGCTTTTCAGGGTAACGACTCATTCATTCTCATTAATTTTCCAAATGTAGGCCTTACTGTTTTCAAAATTAAAATTTTCCAAATGTAGGCCTACAAAATTAAAATTTTCAAAATTTACCCCTTCACCCCCAGGGACGCGAAATGTTTTTATTCTGAATTAGGGGACATTAAAACCAAATAATCAATATTCATTTTCCCCCAATCTGTTCCCCTTGAGTCGTTATTTGGACCTAAAGACGGGACACCAATTATGAAACACCCTGTATAGACTATCCTAACAAACTTTGCTTGCTTCGGCAACAACCTGCAGATGTTGAAATCTATCTAAAATAAAAGTAATTTTTTTTGTAGCAACCAACTGTAAAACAGTCAATTTCTCTCATAGGCAGGGATATTTAACTCTTCAGAGACAGCATCCTGTAAGGGTTTTCAAGATGAACTTTGAGCTTGATTTAAGTTTAGTTTTACGACTGCGCCATTAATTTGAATATAAATGACAATTATTAGTTCTATCATGGAAGGCCGAATCCTGGTTAGCACGGCAACAATATCGTGGAAAGGGGGTCCGATTTTGATCTGACACCTAACTGATGTAGAAAAGAGGGGTTCTAATGTCATGGGCACTAATTATCATGGAGAACAGCGTAAAATAGACACAAACAGAACGAAAATACTACTACGACCTGGCAGGCTAACTTAATAACCAACGAACCCGGATTTGCATTCTGAATTTGATGATAAAATGTATATAATGACGGGCGACATTAAAGATATGAGGCCACTCCAACTCGCAATGAAAAACAAGAAGAGCAAAACTCACCATAAAACCAAGGCTAAATACGATAGCATAAAACGCATCAACTAAAAAGTATTAAATTGCAAAACAAGATAATTTAATGAACAAAGCACAAATCAATAAAGAAAATATCATAATATACAGACAAATATGTAAGAATGTAACAGACAGACGGCTTTTAACCCACAACGCAAAAATACATGTAACTTATACAGGGTGATGCAAAAATGTGCGACAGTTTGAAAAATCAATTAACGAAAAACGAAAGGCGATAGAAATGTACGGTAAATGAGGTACAATTTAACTCAGAGCGACAATCATTCTTGAGGTACCGCTAGTTCAGTGCTCTCGTGAGCAGGAAAAGAGAGAAATCTGTCTGGGTCATAGACAAATATGCCTTTATTAGACAAAGTAAAAGTTGGATTGGGTAACTGGGATGTAAAATAGAAAACGGAGAAGACACTTAGGCAGTTAAGCGGGTTAAAACAAGGAAGATGCTACTGTAAAACATATATCAGTGTGTACGATGCTTCTCTGGGATATTTGATGTGATGCAAAAAGTCAACCAGGAACTAGCGTGAGGAAGAGAGATAGCCGAGACCAAGCAGATAGAAAGGGGATCAACCAAGTGTCAAGCAAAGCTTTCCAAAACAATGCCGATTGAGACTCGGGACCCATCCAGCGACGACCAATTTCATGCGATTTCGAGGTCCTACAGCGATCAAGCACAGAACTGAAGAAGTGTACTCTAGCTCACCAAAATTTAAAAAAAAACTGATATTGTCTAAAACTTCTTGAAGAAGCTACCTCAGTCAACCAATCATTGACAGCCAAATCCAAAAAAGCGCCACTGTCACACAAAAGACTAAGACTAAGAATGAGGTGAAAATTAAGCTGTCTGCTATGGTCAAAAGTTAAAAAGGGTCATATAACCCAAATGACAAAAAAACAGTATATTTAGAAGACAATGAGCTATTTCGAGTCACCCTCTATAACCTATAATTGCACTCGAACAAAGAGAGAGAACTAATTAAACATTCAGAGGGCAAAAGTCTATGAATATTACCAAAAAGCTAAAAATATAGAATCAGATAGATAAGCTCTACGAGGAAAGTATAATGCGTAAATACACAGAGCGAAAATTGGGAGGGAAGAATGCATATTCACCACAGTTTCCGTGCCAAGTTCGTGAGTAGAAAAATGGGAAATGAAATGAAAAGACGACGCAATTAACAACAAAAATAAGAACTTTATTATAATTCGGTTTTCATCCAGCAAGAAAAGCAACGAAGAGATAACTGGGTTTACGGTTTGGCCAAGGGAGAGAATTGTTGTGGAGGCAATCTAGAAATGTTAATCTGAACTGGAGACAGGTGAGGCAATCTAGAAATGTTAATCTGGAACTGGAGACAGCGGTGAGGCAATCTAGAAACATTAACCCTCTTTTAGTTTGTCTAAGAAGCGTTTCATTGATTACATGCTAGGTAGTCTTCTTTCTCAGTGTCGTGAAGTTGCGCGTATTTTCGTAAAAACTTTTTTACGAGGAGGATGTTCCATTTCTTAAGAGTCACTAATTGACCCACTTCTATTGCCGATCAACATTGACTGAGTGAATAAATCACTTCATTCCGATTAACTGCTCCTCATTCTGACTGACTGACTAACTTGCAATGACTAACTCCTCTTTTCAATTAACTGCACCTTTAAGTTCATTTAACTGACTATAATAAAGAAATTCGAAGTTTTGGAGAAGATGTGGCCTAGAATGACTTCCACTGGGTTGAAGACTGCTTGGTCGTTCTCCTTCCTCGAACACGACACTCTCTCTTTGGTTATATGATCACTAACGATCTTTGGAAACATTTTATCAATCCACCCTATGCAGTGATTCCAGGTGTATAAAAATGAGAGAAAAGAATCTTTTTTTTATTAATATTTAGAATATTTTCTTAATAATTACGTTATTTAACTATCTTTCCATTAATTCAACATATGATTAGGTCTACTGTACATATGCTGTAATTCAACTGATTCATCTCCCACATACATAAATTTTAAGATCGATCATAATGTTTCCACATTTTAGACTATAGAAGTGACGTCCTTCGTGAAGTCGACATCCCTGTCCTTCCTGATAGAATTTGCCAGGATAACTTTCGAAAATTTGATTCTGATGTCATGTTATGTGCAGGCTCCATCTATAAAATAAAGAATGTATTTAGGGTAGGTTTAGAAAATATTCTTTCAGGTATTAAGATATGTTAAATTTAAATAAACATCTCAATATTTCTTTCCAGGGAGATTCCGGCGGACCTTTGTTCTATTCAAAAAATAACAATTTCACAATCATCGGTTTGACATCTTGGGGCAGTGGGATCGCAGGCAGTGGTCAACCAGCCGTTTTTACCAAACTGACTGAATTTACGAATTTCATTAAAAGAATTGCAAAAGATGTTTGCTTCAATTAATTATCGGATGCATATAGCCATTCTTTTACTTCAACTAACTGACTTCCGTCTGTATTAAATAAAAACTATATTTTACTTATTAAGTTAATAAAATAAAGTCACATTATTATTTGTTTGTTTACTTTACCTACAAATAAACCATTAAAGAATGACATAACCAAGTACCGAAAGGTTAGGTTAGGTTAGGTTAGGAACTATATATTTAAACCGTTCTATGTTAACATTGTAGGTTTCTAATGGGACCAGAAAAATTCCATTAAACCACGTACCTTTGAACCAACTATCATTAATTTCAACTATCATTAATTTTACATTATATTCATTCATGGCACATCATTCCAAGTCGTTTGATATATTACATGCCATATTTTAGCATTTAAAGTTCCAATGAACGATAATGGGTCTACGAAAAGCAGGTACCTTTTAACGAATCTCGACTATTAATAAATTTGTTATATTCATTCATGGCTCATCATTCCAAGACGTTTGATATATTGCATGCCATATTTTAGCATTGAAAGTTCCAATGAACCACATTGGGTTCGTGAAAATCAGGTACCTTTGAACCAATTTTGACTATCATTCATTTTACATGATATTCATGCATGACTCATCATTCCAAGTTGTTTTATATATTACATGCCAAATCTGAGCTTTGAAAGTCTCCCCTGAACCATATTGGTTCCATGAAACCACATACCATTGAACCTATGTCGACTATCAGTAATTTTACGTTAATATTCAATCTTGACATGTTATTTCAAGCTGTTTGATATAATACATGCCATATCTTAGCATTGAAAGTTTCCAGTGGACCATAATTGTACCACAAAACCACATACCCTTGAACCAGTTCTGACTGATATTGACCATCAAGAAAGACGATCATGTGTCTTCACTTAATTCACAAGCCTTTTCTCTGCTTTAGCTATAGAATCTTAAAGGGAGAACAGCGTTTGGCAATGCACAGGCCATTTACACATGGAATTGTATAGTAAAAAACGTGGTCCCCTATATTATTTTTGACCTTTTGAACCGGAAGTAGTTCACCGATTTTTTCCATCAACGAACTCAGTTTTCCGATTTCCCTAAGTTGTCGAATTGCGAAAACGGAAGTCGAAAATTCGGAAACGTTACAAAGTTAGAGCACCAACGGACAGACAGACGGACGGACGCACACTGTGAAAACATAAGTACCTATTGGTCTTAATAATTAAATGAAATAATTTTTCCACAAAATTCAATAACAGCTAATTAACGAATTAGTATTCTTTGAGCTAGGCGGGAAAACCTAACACTTATGAAAATAAAACCTTACAAATTATTAGACCCTAGCAAAGCTCTACTGACCCTCAGGTTACAAGGTATAACGCATGACGAACCCATCGCTTTATGCGGTTCTCTTCTTACCCTGATGCACCCATCACTCTGGACTTGGGTAACTTGAATTTATCACCACATGACTTTTTTCCACCGTTCCACATTCTAAGTTTTGTGCTCTCGGGCAAATAATAATGGTATTTTTATTGCTCTTAGTGACAAGCGATTTTCTTGTGGTAGAGAAGCTGCTTAGTCCATTCCTTGTGGGTGTGGATATGCTTTTGACTGGCTCCCTTATTAAATTTCTCCGTCATTTTAAACGTGGAATCTCTTCGGTTTTTGCCTTCATCACGTATCTTAATTACCCCTGGTCACGAATATTCTGAATTTTCTTCCGGCCACAGTTACTCCTCGAGGTTGATGGTCAGATCTTTTCTTCCAAGCCTTAATCCATTGAACAGTTCTTACTCCATTTTCAGTAAGTGCCGCAATCTCTTGGCTTCTTTTCTTTGCTTTGAATAGACCAACAATTTATCGCCTCTGAAACTCGGCTGTGACCAGGTGCTATGTCCACAGATATCTTTCTTCTAAATTAAGGAAGTGATAAACAAAATGCAGGATAAGTTAAAGGTAGTATTGCCTGTGCAAATTCGCACAAGACTGCAATAGTAAGCCAGTGATTAGCTCCTTAGTAGTTGCATATTGAATATTCGACGGCGATTTTTTTTGTCAGTGTATCTTAAGATGATGAAAGCCGTGGTACAGAGGATGCATAATGGATGGACGAAGATAAAGTGAATGTGAATTTTCTGATACAACAGTTGTTCTGATGCCTTTTATAAAAATGTCTGATTATATAAAAAATTCTTGAAACTCTGATGAATAAAATGTTTTTCTTTTATTACTTATTTCAACATAATGTTAATGATCACTGTTAATTGATGTTGATATGATAATCTAACCAATAGTTGTTGATTTAATAACTATTGCATTAAACATGATTTAATTTTGTAGAAAACGTGTGTGTATTAGATACAGTATTTACTTTTAAATGAATGTGATTTCATTGAAAGTTGCGTGTATTGACAGATTGATAGATTAGAAATTTTGGCGTCAACTACTAAAGTCATTTTTCGCCTTTTACACAAGATATAACGGTACGCAGTCCGGGACAAACACAAACATCCATGCCCACGGCGGGATTCGAACCCACGACCAAGCAGACTCGAGTACTAGAAAGCCTACGTCCTAGCCCTCTCGGCCATTTGGCCGGCTAAATTCATACAGAAAATCATTAATTTTCCGTCCTTAAAAAGGGAGGGGGGTTAGGAGGGTTGTAATTTAATATTAGATGGGGGGTTTACAAAAATGTGACGAAGTGTGACAAAGGAGAGGGAGGGGTTCAAACTGACTGGATTGGCTTGACGTATTTTTTGGGTGGCCCGTATAGCGTGTTCAACAGTAGCGCAAAGGATTTCTTGAGGAGTTGCAATAACATGGCGTGTTATACTTGCTTTCAATTCAGGCAAATTCTGTATGATTCGATTCCTCCATTGACACAGTCTTTCAGAAATCCCCACAAACAATAGTTACAGGGATTCAAGTTAGGAGAACGAGCGCAGTCAAAAAGTTTCTCGAAATTACCCGATCATCTCTAATTTTTACCCCTTTATCTGCACTTTTTAACCCGCAATTTTTTTTTATCAAATAATTTATTTTCTAGAATTTAGTATTTAGAAAATGTAAAAGAATCCTATCTTCTTTCCAGTCTCATCATTTTTGATTGAATGATATATCACACGCCATACGTTGCCATAGTTCTAAAGACCAAGTGACTGTCACCCCCACAACTCCGACCTCACTGTGACAATTTGGCCCAAGCTTCATAGGAATGTGGATTTTCCCCAGAGGAGTATGCATATCGAATTTCACTTCTTTACATAGCTAAATACCACGTAGATTACTTGGTTCCCTTTAACTTCCACACCCGTATTTCCGACCCCAGTGGGCCAATCAAAGCCAAACTAAATAGTGAAGGTACTCATGCCCATAGTAAGCTACATTTCGAATTTCAACCTTCTACCTTATAAAGTGCAGAAATTATGAAGAGGACTGATGGACGGACAAACGGATATTGTGAAACCAATAAGTAGCTCCATTCTTCCGCTACTTAATAATCATCTATTTTAAACCATTGCTTGTCATAGCCCTTTTCGCAAGTTATTCAAGCCTCAAAATTCTCACAGTGCAGCGGAACCAATTTGACCAGTGAAGATCGAGCTTTCTTCTCTAAAAGCATGGTGAAGAATGACTTTACAGTTGATTAATGAAATTTAAAGCGTTTTAATGCCTTCTTAATTTTCCTAGTGCCCTTTCTTGCAGGATAAGGATCTCCCAGCGGTCAAAACTTGAACAAACTTTTTACTGCAAAAATATCTTCCCCATGGTCTATGCAAAAATATCTTCCCAAAAATTTAGACTAGTTTGATATTTACTTAGAGGTCATTTTTAAAAGTTTTTGAACTGATTTATCCAAACATTTTTCTTTTATACTAAAGCAGGTATTTAGCTGCGTCTTTATTATAACAGAAACAACTAAAACAAGAGTTAATCCTCCCGAGGAAGGTATACGAAAGTAGCGGAAGCCCTGAAATCATCTATTTTTATCCTTTTATCTCACTTTTAACTCCCCCCCCGAATTTTTTAAATCGAAATATTTGATTTCCTCGAACGTAATATTTAGAAAGTGTAAAAAGAGCTTTATCTTCTTTCGTTTCTCATCATTTCCGATCGAGAACATGCCATATGTTGCCATAGTTCTAAACACCAAGTAACTGCCACCCCTACATTTCCGACCCCATTGGGACAATTTGGCCCAAACTTCATAGTAATGTTGATCTTGCTTAGAGGAATCTGCATGCCGAATTTCACTCTTTTATATGCAAAAATACGCGTAGACTTTTTGGTCCATTCTAATTTCCGTCCCCGAAACTCCGACCCCAGTGGGCCGATCAAACCAAACTAAATAGTGAAGGTGCACATGCCCATAGTAAGCTACATTCCGAATTTCAACCTTCTACCTCAAAAAATGCGGAAATTATGAAGGGGCGGATGGACGGACAGACAGACGGACATTGTAAAAATAATAAGTAGCTCCATTCTTCCGCTACTTAATAACATTCGTACACATAAATGATGCTGTTTCTTAACAACATTTTGATAGAGATTAAGTTCCAAAAATTTAGAATAAACCAAAACTATCCCGAAAGTTTAGAATAACAATTATTTTATATTTAGTAACGCCCCCTTGTTTCTCATTAGGGGAAGAATTCTTCTGGGGCATAGTGTTTACCAGCTTTTGACCTATTTCAATACAATACAGTCAATTAATGCTTGTTTAGAGGTAGGTTTTAAATTCTCGACCTCTATTTTCACAAAGTACCAGAAATTTTCGATGCTACTTTTTAATTCTCCTTGAAGTATGTCACGGTGAGTTGTCTTGCTGAAACACACATTGTCCATCCTGAAACTGATCTTCAAATGTTGGCAATAAATAAAACTTTCCAAAATTTCTTCATAGACTGCACAACTAAGACTGCTGTTAATCAATGAAAGCCTTCCAATTCTTCAATACGAAAAACTACCAAACCATGACTTTTTGCGGAAATTTCCTAGTTTTTTAATATTGTTCAGGAACGTTTCTTTCTGTTCCTATTTTCCATACACGATGTTGGCTTGCATCAAATTTAACGCAAAGAGAACTTTCGTCGCTAAAACTGTGAAAACTCATATTTTCTTGCCCAGGACATTCTTCTTTGTTTTTTGTAACTTGTATAAGAACGGCTTCTTTTTTCGATAAGCTGACACAAAACCCATCTTCTTGATATATCTATGAATCGTCGATTTCCCGACGTTCTTGTTCCAAGCATGGCGACACACAGCTGTTAAATCACGGACAGAATACGATCTATTCTTCTTGATTGTAACTTTGAGGTGGTCCATATCTTTTTTTAGTGAGTTTACATTGCCTTCCGCTACTAGTCTTTACTGATGTTGAAGCCATCTTCTTTACATCGTTTAATCACGTTCGGCACTGTTTTTTGCGAACAAGATAGTTTGCTTGCAATTTTTACTTGGGACATCCCATGGTTATGAAATGCGATAATTTTTCTTTCTGGTCAGGTAATAGTTGTGATTTCTTGGACATTGGTAGTTTGATTTTAGATTATGTAGATGAAAAGGAGTAACTAAAATTTTTATTGGTCAGGTAACGTTCATTCAATCAAGCAGAGGGGTAGAAATATTAAATTAATCCAGAAAGTTGAATATTTTTAATAAAAAATTTGTATTTTAAACTTTTGGGACAGTTTTGGCTGTACTCTAACCGAACTTTTGGGACTTAATCTTTATCAAAATGTTTTTAAGAAACAACATCTTTATGTGTACGACTATTATTAGGACCGTTAAGTACTTATGTTTTTACAATGTGCGTCCGTCCGTCTGTCTATTAGTGCTCTAGCGGTCGAGCGCTTCCGAATTTTCGACTTCAGTTTTCACCAGTCGACAACTTAGGTAAAACAAAAGACTGAGTTCGTTGGTAGATAAAATCGGTGAACTACTTCCGGTTCAAAAGGTCACAAATAGCAGAGGGGACCACGTTTTTTACTATATAATTCCATGTATAAATAGCCTAAGCACTGATCAAAGCTGTTCTCTCTTTGGCATACCATAGCTAAGGCAGAGTAAAGGCTTGTGAATTAAGTGAAGACACGTGATGGTTTTCCTTCACGGTCAAAATCAGTCAAAACTGGTCCAAGGGTACGTGGTTTAATGGTACGATTATGGTCCATTAAAAACTTTCAATGTTCAGATATGCCATTGAAACTATATCAAAGTATATAAACTACATCAAATAACATGTCATGGTTAATTATAACGTAAAATTAATGACAGTCCAAATTGGTTCAGTGGTACGTGGTTTAGTGGAACCATGATGGTCTATTGGGACTTTCTATGCTACTAGGTTATGACATGTAATTTACCAAAGAGCTTGGAATGACGTGTAATGAATGAGTATAACGTACAATGAATGAAACAAACCCTATAACAATTCCCTAACCCTTACTGAGTCCCTTCCTTCCATCCACACTGATGAGCACTTCTCCCTTATGTCCCTTGACATCATCAACTTATACACTAACATCCCTGTCACCCCTACCCTTTCTATCCTAGAGTGTCTGTTACTTGCTGCGTCTTTCCCTGAACCCGATACTATTGACCTACTAGCTATCCTCTCTGTAATTTCTTCGCAAAACTATTTCTCCTTTAACAACTCCTATTATTCCCAACCCACAGAGCTAGGAATGGGGTTCCCAGTCAGCAGCTTTCTGTCTGAGGTATTCCTATAGCACCTGGAATTAACATACGTTACCCCCTCCTTAATAATCCCTCTGTCATCGCGTATTTCCGATATGTCGATGACATCCTCATCCTCTTTGACTCCCGATCAAATACCCCCACTAATATTGTTAACACTTTTAACGCCTTTTCCCCACATACCCAATTTACTTTTGAACTAGAAACTAACCGACCCATCCCTTTCCTTGATATCCTCATCACCAACAACCCCCACACTAATCGCCTCTCCTTTTCCGTCTTCCGTAAACCGAACACATCCTCCAACTTAATACACCATTCCTCCTCACACCCCCACCCACCCACAAACAAGCCTCATTAAGATTTCTAATTGACCGTGCCCTGAAGCTCCCCCTCAGCCCCCCATCCTGATCATCCGAACTCCGCATAATCCGGAACCTCGCCCATGCCAATGGATATTCGATCTCCATGTTTTCCGCAGACGGGCCCTCTTCTCCCCCTCCCCTCCTGTTTCGCCCCTTCCCAAGAAATGGGCGTCCTTATTATATCTGGGTCCTAATTTCTCCCAGCTCACGAACTTCCTGTCGTCCCTCGGCCTTCGAATTTCTTTTCGTACTCCTACCCCATCAGCTCGCTTCCTGAACCCACCCACCACCGTCACCACCGACAAATATTCCCAATCCGGAGTTTACTGCCTGAATTGTGTGCTTTGCGACAGATTCTATGTGGGACTATCGACCCGCAATTTTGCAGTACGATTCAAAGAACACGTTGACTCGTATAAAAAACGAGATCGTATTTCCCACTATGCAAACCACCTTTTAGATTCCGGACACGTTTTGAAGACACAAGGAGAGGTTATGTCTGTCTTACATATCTGCAATAGACCAGAAAAAACTGCTACTCTCGAAGCGATCGAAATATTCAAGGCCAAGAAATCATCCCCCCACCTACTTCTCAATTGTCAAACAGACCTTAATGTGTATGCAATACTTAACTCTTTATCTGATCTATTATGATTCCTTTTTCTCGGTTTCTTTATTATTGTTTACGTTTTCTTTTGCGTTTTGTTATTTCTTGCCCGTTTATTTTATTTTCTGTAAATCCTCTTGTCCTCAGACAACCGGATAAGTTCTCTTTTCGGTCCGCGTAAACGCGCACCATCCTTTTGTATATTTTTCTTTTTGTATAATTCATAAAATTAGCGTTTGCTCTCTTTTTATTCTATTGGCCACTATATTTCGAAAATCTATGCTTATTCTATTTATCCTATTGGCCATTATTTTCTCTTTAATTCTTTTGTATCCTATTGGTTCATGTATTTGCATAATTTGTACCACTGTTCTGTGTATAAAGGCTTGCATGGCTCTTGCTGTATATATCCTTGACAAAGCCGGGAATAAATGGCGAAACTAGTTGGAACTCCTGATGTCCCTCTGTTATACTGTAAGGCCATCACCTGTTTAATCAATAGGAACAGTATTATGACCACCCCTCTACCGGTATAATTAATGATAGTCCAAATTGGTTCAATGATAAGTATTTTAATTATTACCATTATGATACCATAAGATACTTTCAATGCTATTATATCGCAGGTAATTACATATGTCTTACATTATCAATAATTAATTTCTGTTAGGCATATTGTTATCAAAAGTTTGTAGTTAGTTGCTCGCTTCAACAGTACAGGCTTACGTTGAAACGATTTAGCAATAGATTTTGATGAAATATTGGACATTTGCACAGAAATTTTCAACAACTGACGCTCATTTTATTATACAGGAATGCTTCCAAATTAAAGGGCTCTCACATGTTCAAATATACAGAGAATTTCTGCTCTCTCCATTTAACTTTTCAGGTACATGTACTTTTATTCCTAGGGCGTAGGCTTTCTAGTTCTCGAATCCGTCTGGTCGTGGGTTCGAATCCCGCCATGGGCATGGATGTTTGTGTTTGTCCCGGGCTGCGTACAGATATAATTTGTGTAAAAGGCGCAAAATGACCTTAGTAGTCGATGCCAAATTTTCTAATAAACCAACCAAACCAAACTACTTTTATTCATTCTTAATTCACATTTCTTTTAGTAGTACGCCTTGCCGTAATAAGCAGTGGTTTCCTTAACAACCTCATATAACCCTAATAACGAAAAACTTCTTTAGAAAACAAATGTTTTTTTTTGTCCTCTAAATATTTAAAATCCTATCGGTCCTGGGCATTTCTGTTGCCTGACTTTTTTTTAATTGTTTCTGTCATAAGAAAGACGCAGCTTAAGTATCTGAGTTAGAATAAAAAAAAGTTTGGATAAATTAGTTTAAAAACTATGAAAAATGATCTCTAAGTAAATATCAAGGTATTCTAAGTTTTTGGGAAAGACTGTATATTCCAATTTTCATCAAATTCTGATCAGCAGAACAGGCTCTAGAGGAGTCTGAATAGTGTAACCGAAATTATAACCACCCTGTAGATGTATTCAAGGCTTCCGCAACTTCCCTATACCCTCTTCTGGAAATTAATTTACTATTTTTTATCGTTTTTCGTTATAATCGTTAACTTGAGGTCAACGAAACAGGTCTCGACGCAGCAAACGAAACCGCCAATGATGGGTTTACTTTGTCGTTACATTTTCGATTTCCTTTTATTACTTTTTTTAATTTCTTTTTCATTCAAAGTTGGAATCGGGGCACGTAAAACGAATAATAAATCGGTAAAATAGTGTTAAAATCTTTTTCCTTTTAAGCACACGGAGGAAAACACTAAACGAAACTAAGAACGATGAAAACGAGGGAGGAAGCATTCTGTATACATTGCCGTTCGAAAGGATGACTGCATCTTCTGCATATGACAAATGGTACATTTTTTATTAACTATCTTTATGCAGTTATTACTTGTATTATTAGGTCAATTACTCTAAAAGTTGCATTTTATGTAACATTTAAGTAACTTTATAAATCTTGACACTAGTAAATCACTGATAACGGCCTTGTCCCTGTTAACTAAATTTCTAGTTATCATCAAGTCGGAAGAACGTGTGTAAAAGGCAGCAACTTTGTTACTTATCAGACGCGTTGAGAATTTAATGACTATTTATTGAATTGAACGACCTTAAATATCCGCAAAAGATCATTCGTTGTAAGAAAAAATACTTTACATAAGGAGAGGGATCCTCAAATGTATAAAAACCTGAGTCTTCTACTATCTCAAAATCAGAAACCTTGATCAACATGTCATCTCCAACTCTTCTTCTAGTCTTCGCAGTATTCTTACCATGCGTTATTCTTGTAAGTAACGATTTTATTAACATTTTATGTAATAAAGCTTTTTAATTAAACCATATACTTATTTCTGTACTGAGTTTAATAATTTTTTATAGTCACCATTTCATTTTTCAAGTTTGCCAAAGAAAGGTATGTTGTCTTTATTTATATTTTTATGCAAATGAGAACGAGCCAAAGAGTTATATAGATTAAATACTAATTTATTACAAACGCATTTTAAAGAATCAGTTATAAGGAATTTATCCAACTTTAATATTAAAAGGATACTTTGCCCAAAAAATATTTAGATGTTTGCCCAATACAATGGCTATTCAGAGGTATTCATCAATAGATTAATTACGAATGTCAAAAAGAAGATCAAAATAGAAAGAGCCACTACGTTAAGCAGTAAAAAAGACATGAACTACATCATCTTTCCTTACAATAGACAACTTACAAAAGGATTGGAAAAGATCGCCCGTGGTTTTAACCTGCAGGTCGCCTATAAAAGTAGCAACAACCTCAGAAGATTAATTGGCAGCACCAAAGATAAAATTATTGATAGTGATAAAAGTGGGGTCTATGAAATAACGTGTGGATCATGCAGTAAGTGTTACATAGGTCAGACTCGTCGTAAGATAAATACAAGAATTAAAGAACATTACTCCCATGTTAAAAATGGTAATAGCATTAATTCTACCTTTGCAGATCATATCCTAAAAACAAATCATAAATTTGATAAAAACGCCTTCATAATTTTACACACTATAAAGCACCCAAAATTACTTAATCTTGCTGAATCCCTGGAAATCATAAATAAGCCTCCCGAAGAACTGCTTAACTTAGACCGTGGTCCTATGGATGTCACTGATTGGTTGTTTTTCTACAGATATCTCAATTAATCACTGTTTTCTTTTGTTTGTTCTGTATATATTATTTCCTAAAAATTTTGTATCCATGATCTATTTTGTGAGCTGTCCTCGTGCAGCGGGTGGGGGATGGGGACTGATGTCGCCGCTGGTGTGCTTCTTGGCATTGAGTATTGTTTTGAGGATGTAGGAGGTGTTTTGAAGGAGGAGGTGGCTTACTGCGGGTGGTAGTTGCGCATATGGTGACCACGTGAGTTTGTTTTGCCTCTCTTCTTCTAGTTTACAACCCTTCCCCTCCCTATTTGAACGGCACCTTTTGTGGACTGGTGACCCTGCGGCGGCTCTGTCTTACTTTCTCTGCGCTCGTTGCGAGGGGTCAGTTTCTGTGTTATCACGCTGACGAAGAGGACGTAGTCCTCGAAACGTACATACGTGCATTAAAATTAATTTGTGGAAAAGTGTTTTCTTTATTTTTATTGTTAAAATTAGGAGTTAATTATGGAATCAAAATTCTAAAAAGTGCATAATAATTTTTACTAAATATATTTTTAAACTGATTTTTAAAAATTTCATGAAATCAAAGTAGATAGGTAGGGGCTGCTATCCAAAGTATCCCGAAATGTGCCTCTAAAAAATACGGATCTTTTAATTTCTTCCGTCACCTTTGAAGTAGTCTCCTTGGGCATCGCTTCTAGCGATGTTCTTACTTCTACGTAGAAGCACCCCTGGAAGTTTGGAACATGTTTAAGACCTACTGCGATTCTGCTTGGATCACTTCAATTTAATCTAATCGCCGCCCCTTTTAACCGCAATTTCAATTTTCGGAAGCGGTAGAAATCGCAGGGTGCCAGGGGACAGCGGTCATGTTGTTTTTGTAGAGGAAATCCCTCACAGCGAGCGATTTGTGCGATTTGATGGAGCAGCCAGGCTTTCTTCTTCCACATCTCTGACCTTTTGCGCCTCACGTTTTCCCTCAATCGTCTCAAAACATCCTGCATGACAGATAGCGATCACAAACATCGTGGATGGTCTAACTTCAGTCCTCTCGGATCACGTCACGCTCCTTCGTGATTATTTCCAGAGTTGTGCTTGTTGACGGTCGACCAGAATGCATTGAAGTGGGGCGGCCATCTTTAAACTGCTGCTGTGACGTTGTTAGCTTGCCTCTACTTTCCTGCCAAATACCGGATATTTCTACAATTCGTTTTTAACGGATCTGCAGAATTACAACACTGTGGAGCGCGTTACAACTGCAATTTGGAATTTTAATTGGAATTTTGCGGTTTT
>JAHWFO010058452.1:334-34077 GCA_023313115.1 Rhysida immarginata
TTTGTTCATATCCCCAATCATACTACTTCAAATATTGTTTACAAAAATAGCAAACGTTCATGATTTTCACCGAAAGTCACCCAAATGGGTGATTTACAGTTTCGTGCACACTTTTTGCCAAACTTTCATAATTTTCACCGAAAGTCACCCAAATGGGTGGATTACAGTTTCTTTATAATAAGTCAAGTTTACGAAGTCGCGGGCACAGCTAGTAATGTAATAAATATTTAATTTTTTGCGTAAAATAACTGAAACAATGATATTTTGAAGATTTTTTGTTCGTTATTGCTCTCTCCATCAGTCAACATATCAAGAACTTAACAGCTAACTTCACGGAAACCCCTGCACTGATTAAATCAATTTTAAAAATTAATTCCAAAACTTTTTTCTACCATTTTAAAAAAAGTGCTCCATAATCGGGCCCATATTAAATTTGAAATGGGTCATTAAAATGAAAGGCGAAAATAAATATTGAATGAAAGAAAAGCATTTATATCTTATAAAAACGATCGTAAAACGCAAATTCAAAGTTGCTTAATCAAATATCAAATGCTCAATTACTTCAAAGGCTTCTCTAATTCTATAATCATATAAAAAATCATAGTAGTTATAAACGCAATCATGTTGGCCACCAGAGGCGCTTCCATTGTTATTCATCCATGGCTGAAGTACTTAAATTACTTCCGTATCACGTGGTCTTGCATCAGGAATTAAATGGGGATGATTTTCAAAACCGAGTATTATGTTGTCAATGGGCATTTGAGCAAATACAAATGAGTCAGAATTTTTTGCTCATATACCATTCTCTGAGGAATCAACGCTTACGAACTACTGTGAGGTTAACCGCTATAACGTGCATTATTGGAGTGTAGAAAACTCATATTGGATTCGTGAAGTAAACCATCAGCGTCCTTGGTCGGTTAATATTTGATGTAGAATAAACCGTATGGCGATTGACAGTAATTTGAATATAACAAATACCGAATTATTCTTGAAGACGAACTACCACAATTGCTTGAAAACTTTAGCTTGTGGGGTTCCTTAAAACATGCCGTTTCTAAAGAAACTCCTTCAACTCTGGGACTACTAAGTTTGGGATGTGTCATGCCTAGTGTTGTTTCCCAGTTGTCATGCCTACACAGGCATTTGAAACAGAAACGTATCACTTATAACGTTTTTAAAAAATATTGAACAGGTATTTTTTACTTTTCTATCCAAACTGTCTTTCTCGAGAGTTGAAAAAAATCTTATTTTGTGCGATTACAAAGCCATCTATCACGAATCAAAAAACTATTTCAGACAGAACTTGTGTATTTTTTTTACCATAGAATCCGAATCTGTAATAAAAATGGAGGTTCCCGTTTTAAATTTTAAAGTAGCCTCCCGCCGCCCCCCCAGGGGGGTGGGCGGGGGTCGGGGGGGGGGGGAGTTAAGTTTTGTATCATTGGATAGCTTTGTTTAAAAAATATTAAAGACGTATTTTTTTTATTTTTTGTATGAATGCGTATTTTTCGAGTTATTCTGATTTGTCAGGTTAAATGGGACACCCTTTATAGGGGTATATACAAAATGGGTGCGTGAGAATAAAACATGAAACCATAAAGATAGAATAATTGCGTGGGAATTATATAAATTAATTGAGAAGGCCTTCATCCAGCAGTGGATTGCAAATGGTTGAATGTGATGATGATGATGATGATGATGATGATATAAAATAAAAATTTCTAGGATTTGTTATTTTAAATAATGAAACCACATAATGTCACCCTTAAAGTCAGACTCACATGCAGTTCGACCCTATGTTCGTCCCCTTTTTTAGCTAGTTTTTTTTTATTCCTCCGAGGAGATTTTGAGCGCGCCTTGCGGTTCAAGCGCGTTCTTTTATTCTCTCTCGTTTCTCTGAGAGGAGCTCGTTCCGTTTTTTTTATTACCCAGATGTTACTAAGATTTGTCCCTGATAGCTCGCGAATTGATCGGAGTTTTTTTCCGATACATATCGCAGATTGCCAAATACAATATTGCGTTGTCCACAGTGCAATTAAAATAAAAAAAATTAAGTTCAGTAGAATTAAAGCGCATACAAGACGAAACAGTTAGGCGTGGAGTTTGTAAGCAAAAAATTAAAAACGAGATCTTTAATACAAACTGGGTAAGAATTCCTGAAGTGGGCCCCTCATAAACAAACATGTGAAATTTAAAACTTTTATTATAATTTGATAGTACATATTATGATGGAGTATTAAAATTCGTAAACTATTTTTGAATAATTTCCATTTCTTAAAAAAAAATACATTTTTTTGGTACTTTTTGTTTAAAAAAGTCATATCTTAAGCTAATTTTTTCAAATCTCGTTGAAATTTTAAAGATAAGTAAAAAGTACGAGGGCGTTTTAAAAAGTAATGCCTCCATGGCTGTAACTTTTTTATTTGTTAACCGATTTTCAAAATTCTTTTTGTATCTTATACTCACATTTGTCCTCGCGTGACTAGTTGGGTGAACCGGTCGGAGAGGAATTACGGAGTTGTTGTCGATACCAGGATTGAATGGCAGCGTTTACCTCGCCGTCAGAACCAACTCATGTCCCTTAAGGGGCTCTTTCTTCTTTGGGAAGCGATGAAAGTGGCAAGGTGCAAAGTCTTTCATCTTTGAAATTCAGTCATTCATCTTTGAACTGTAGGCGCTGTAAAGCCTCTTGTGTGGGGCGACTCGTACTCCAGAATAGGATCCAAAGCTTCCATTCAATCCTGGTGTCGACAACAACTCCGGAATTCCTGTCCGACGGGTTCACCCAACTAGTCACGCGTTGGCGCAATGCGTGGAAAGGGATGGGGACTCTAGTGAATGGTGCATTACATAGAGGACGAATGTGAGTATAAGATACAAAAAGAATTTTGACAATCGGTTAACAAATAAAAAAGTTACAGCCATGGAGGCATTACTTTTCAAAACGCCCTCGTATATATTTCCGAACAAAACATAAAAGAATGAGGAAAAAATATTTTTGAAAAGTGAATATTTTCTAATGTTTTCAATTCATTTCAAAAATTTTGAATAAACACATTGAATCTGTATTTATTAACGATTTAGAATTTGAAAAAAAATTTTGGTGATCTTTGTTTTACGTGAATGCCATCATTTTTTGTCAAGCTATTCAATCGTACTACTGGGCTACAAAGCAAGTAACTGATCATCCTTGTGCAATTTATTTCAGCAATAATAATGAAATAAAAAATAAATATTGCGTAATAGTATCGGAAAACTTACAACATGATTTTGTGTCAGTAAACTTATTCAGTTGCAAATTAGTTAACTATTTAAAAATAATTTCTTCTTACAAAATGCTAACAAAATATTTTACAAAAACAAGTCAAACTTCATCCATCTACATTATCATAACGAAGATCATGATGTAGAAGATGAGTAGAACTTTTTTGCAACTTCGCATGGTAGAGGGGCTTGCGATGGCCTCGGAGGTACTGTCAAAAGATAAGAACGCAATGCTAGTAGGCAGCGTGTTAATGGAAGACCAATTACTTCACCGAAAGATCTATACGAATGGACGAATTCATTTTTTAAAAATATGGACTTCGAAATTTGTACTGAGAACCAGCACCGTCGTAAAAATAAAGTATTTTTTTAACATTTTGTAAGCAGAAATTATTTTTCAAACAAGACTGTACAACAGGAAAAATGTCCTTTAGATGAAAATATGTGTTTCTTGTATATTTTTGGATGAAAATAACGAATCTGTAATTATTTTTTGTTTACCACGCAATATTTTCCAAAACAATCCACATTTTTACTTTTCTATATTGTAGCGCTATGCGACCAATTCCTCATTCTGAAGATCTACCTATACCTAAAGCTCTAGCTAAATACACTGTTGATTCAGCGGAAGACAACTCTATCAAGATCCTGACTTTCAGCCAAGTACATCTAGGTCATGTACATCATGAAATCAAACAGACAGAGCTTAACGATGGAATGGAATTATGCTAGCTGAATATTGCTGTCTGTTATCAGGGGCACACCAACAGATGCCTACAAGAGGAAACGGCCAAAAAATCAATTTAGTGTTTGCGTTTTCTATATCGAGCCTCTGTTACATTTCTCTGAGAAGTGGGTCTCCTACAAAAACGGTACATAATGGACCATTTTATAAAGTTTTGTTCTTGATATATGAATCAAGCACGTTTTGTTAATACAGAATCACATAGTTTCATCTAAAGGACAAAAAAAAAGTTCAAATTTGTTATACAGTGTAATCAATTTATTTACAATTGAATAAATTTACTGCCACAAAACAGGATTGAAAAAAAAAGTTTTTGGATAAAAAGACAGAAAAAAACGGGGTTTTTTTTGTTTTAAATCACATTTTTTGTTTTAAAACAATCGTTTTAAACACTTAAAATTTAAACTTTTTAAAACAACTGTTTCAAATATATTATTAAGTAACGGAAGAATGGAGCTACTTATTATGTTCACAATGTCCGTCTGTCTGTCCGACCTTCCCCTTCATAATTTCCGCATTTTTTGAGGTTGAAATTCAGAATGTAGCCTATTATGGGCATGTGCATCTTCAATATTTAATTTGGCTTTGCTTGGCCCACTGGGGTCGGAGTTTTGGGGGCGGTAATTAGATGGAACCAAAAGGTCTACGCGTATTTATGCATATAAAGAAGTGAAATTCGGTATGCAGATTTCTCATAGCAAGATCAACATTACTATGACGTTTGGGCCAAATTGTCCCAATGGGATCGGAATTCTGGGGATGGCAGTTACTTGGTCTTTAGAACTATGGCAACATATGGCATGTCATATATCATTCGATCGGAAATGATGAGAAACGAAAGAATTTAGAGTTCTTTTACCTTTCCAAATACTACGTTCGAGAAATCAATTTTTCGATTTAAAAAATTGGGGAGGGAGGGTTGAAAGTAGAATAAAATGGTAAAAATAGATGACTTCAGGGCTTTAGCTAGTTGACTATACCTTCCTCGGGAGGATTAACTTCTTGTTGAAGAAATATTTAATATTTTTAAACATGTTGCATGAATATGATGCATTAAATTCAAATCATTTTATTTGCTGATATGAATAAAAAGTATAATTTTTTAAAATTAAATTTTGATTAATAAAGTAATAATTTATGAAATAATATTTTTTAAAATGTTGATTTTTCAAATAATATTTTAAAAAAATTTATAAAATAATTTTAATAAATAAAATATAGGTAATGTTTAAGTCTCAACATACAAATCTCAGTATAAAGTAATAATAATAAAAATTTTTTGTCATTACTCGTAAAAACAATAAAACTGCAAAAAAAAAACCAAACAAAAAAAACACACAGCACTTAAAGTTGGATCACATTTTTTTCAGTTCCAGTGTTTAAAGTTGTCGAAGCTTTAAGATTTTTTACATAAAAAAGTTTAAAAATTTTACAAGGACATCGTAGGTCAATCCACACGAGTTTAATACTTAAAATTACATTTATGCTAATGTGTTGTTTTAATAGCTTTTTTTAATTATAATTATTTAAATTTAATAATCTTAATAATGTTAACTCTAAATGTAATATTAAATTATTAAAAATAAATTAATATTGAAACGGTAAAACTCAAGTGTGGATTATTTCCCTTTGACGACTGTACTATGGCAACAATTCTTCCTTAGGAGTTTTATTTCCTTTGAGTTGGTTTTTATAACTACTGATGGTCTTTTTCTTTTCGCAATGGCAACTAAAAGTTCACACTTTAAATTTTGCCATCCATATATAAATTATGCATTCAAATGAGGAAACCGTAACTGTTTATATTTTCACACAAACAGAAAAGGGGTGAAAACCAGTCCTGGGGAAAAGATTAACTTCTGAACATATCTTCTTCTTCTATACACATAATAAAAATGTGTCTGAACCGTCGTGTCTGTACATTGAAAATATTTACCTAAATCTGATTACGGGTGATGTAGGGAGTGTAACAGAATACCATAAGACGATTTATAAAAATTTTGTCTGTCTGTTTATCTGTTTGAACACGCTAATCTCCAAAACTATTTGACGAATTTCCATGGGGTTTTCATAGGTAACTTGAGCGTTGCTCCGGGCAACATACAGGCTTTATTTCATCAAAATCGGCTCACAAAAGAAAAATATATCTTAATTTAAAGTTTTAGGAGTGTACTCAGCCACAGCCTAAAAAGACAAGGAAAGCCTGCTTAATAGCTCGCTGTTCTATTGTTACAGTAATGCGAAATTTTGAAACAATCTTTTCGCTTTGCCACCTGTTAACGCTGATAGTGATCTGTCAACTTTGCTGTGGATAGTTGTTTACTATCTTATGCGGATTCCAAAGAGATATTTTGCGACAGTTTCATATTGTATTGGAGTGTTTATTGACCGCCAGTTTACAGAAAAAAATTTCCGACCCACGACAAATAAACTTTACTTGATACTTAAAACATTTGTTATACGGAAAATTCGTTATAAAGAAATAAGGTTAATACTCAAGATTTACATGTTTATCTAGGTTAGGATCAAAGTAAAAATTCGTTATAGGGGAAAAAGTCGTCATATGATTATACATTATAGAGAAGTTCAACTGTATTACAAATAAACATCAAAACTAATTTCTAATAAAGTAAAACTACCTAGCGCACCTCTGATCTGATTTAACTAAACAGTGATCAGATAGCTCTGCTTCAAAACATGCTGCATCAGGTGAATCCATATATTCATAGTTTTAAAGGTGCAATAGAGTCTATTCCGCAAGGTCAAAATAAGAATTATAAATTTCTCATTAGTGCAGATAAAAGACCCGCTGCTGGACATCGCGGCAGGTACAATGTCCCTGTCACAAATGAAGTTGCACTTTTTCTGGTTCATCAGGAATGCCAGCGTCGTGATGTAGTATTACGCACTCGAAGCGATCGCCTTCAACGCATTTATGAGACATTTCGTTCTTACGACGCCCTACAATATCCCTTACCTTTTTGCCGTGGAGAAGATGGGTATAAGTATGGATTGTATCAAGTCAATCCTACCACAAAACAAAACAAACATAAAATATGGTCACAACAATTTCATGCATACCTGCTGCAAATAAGACGAAATCGTTCTGTTTACTTGCAAAGATTTCATGGACGGTTTAGCCAGTTTATCGTCGATATTTACGCCAATATCTAGACCCAGCCCTTAGTGTACATACGCACCAATCTGAGACGGTTACGCGCTGAAGATTACGTGCACTTGCGGAATGCTATGCAACAGGATGACAGCACGGAAAACTTAGCCGATTAGTGATCCTTCCGTTCAGTTTTAAAGGCGGTCCATGCTATACGCACGAGCGTACGAAAGACGCTTTCTGTTATGTCCGAAAATACGGAAGCCTTAATCTTTTTATTACATTCGCAACAAATCCAAATTGGAACGAAATCAGTCAAGAACTTTTTGCAGGACAAGCGTCGTGTGATCGACTTGATATAACAGCCCGAATTTTCCACCTGATATTGAAGTTGTTGATCAACCTGTTCACGAAAAAAGCGATTTTGGGTCAGGCTTCATGTACAGCGTTGAGTGGCAAAAGCGTGGCCTACGTCACGCATACATCCTCCTGTGACTAGAAGAAAAAATACGTCCCAACGATGTCGATAAGCTGGTAAGTGCTGAATCCCCGGACCGTAACACAGATCCAACATTGACTTCGTAAAGAAACACATTGTTCACGTCCTTGCGGAGCATCAAGCAGAAACTCTTCTTGCATGCAGGACGGCCGGTTTTCTGAAAAATATCCAAGAGTACTGGTAGAGCAAACGATAAGGGTAGAAGATGGATACCCGTCCTATCGTCGACGCTCATCTGAGCAAGATGGGTTTGCATCAACAATATGATGACGTGGCCAAGAAACTGTTATGGACAATAGATGGGTCGTATGCTATTCGCCGATATTATCTAAAACACTTCAAGCTCACATTAACGTTGAAATGTGCAAAAGCGTTTAATCTATTAAATATATTAGAATGTACGTAAATAACGGCAGTGACCAAGCCACATTTGCGTTAAAAAATGAAAACAACGAAGTCACAAGGTTTCAATTGGGCCGATACATAAGCTCTTCAGATACAGTATGGCACATTTTGAGCTTCCCTATTCACGAAAGATACCCGCCTGTGATTCTTCTCGATTTTCCCCTTGAAGGAGGACAACGAATGTATTTAATCCTGAAAATGTTACAGATCGGTTAGAAAACCCCAGACAAACAAATTTTTTGGCATACTACCGACTTTGTAAAATCAATGATTTTGCGTGAAGTATGCTGAAAGATGAAATACTGTCATACAATACTTACGACAAGCAGCGGGGTGTCTTCAATCGTAGAATGCGTGGCAGAGCTGTAGATGGCAAGCCCGGCATCTTTAAAGAAGACGTTACTGGAAGAGTATACACGGTTTATCCAAACAATGCCGAATGTTTCTACTTGCGCTTGCTTTTGCTGGACCCACTTTTTTGCCGATCTACGAACGTTTAACGGGAGTCTAATATCCCACTTATCGTGATACATGCCGAGAGCGATACTTACTTGATGATGACAAGCACTGGGATGACGCTGTTGCTGAATTATGCGTTAGTGACCGTCCACATAGGCTTGCGTCATTTCTTTGCCGTTTTGCTGATATTTTGTGTCCTTTCTGATGCTGCAGTGTTGTTTCAAAAATTTCAAGATAACCTGGCGGAAGACTTTTACAGGAATACCGGACAAAATATTGAAAGCTAACTGAACGATAGATTGCGAAATAGTGCTCCTAATGAATGTTTAGTGGCTATTCAAAATTTGGTTACGTCTATAGGAGGAAATCCTCTTCCCCAGTAGGGCTTTTCAGCGCCATTAGTAGAAGGTGAGCGCATCAACACAGAGTACGCAGTTGAAATAAGTTATAATTCAGCAGAACTTGCGGAAAATTTGCAAAACGGCGTCCAAAATCTAACGGAAGAACAGCGCACAGTATTCGAACGCATTTGTCAAGAGTGTCAACAATAATATGGGAAAAAGTATGTTTCTGGATGCACCTGGTGGCACAAAAATTACATCCGTGACTAAAGTCGCTTTGGCATAATTGCGAGCCCAAGGAAAAATTGCTCTTGCTGTGGCTTCATCAGGAATAGCAGCCACTTTGTTACCCGGTGGTAAAACTGCTCATACATGTTTAAAATCCCGATAGCTTTAGGTATCAGACGTCATCCATTATATGACATCTCCAGGAACAGTCACAAAGCCAGGGTTCTACGCGACCGCTGCTTAAAAATATGGGACCAGTGCACTATGGCTAATCGAAAAGCACTAGAGGCAGTTAATAGAACTTGCAGAGATATTCGACAAAATGATCAACCGATAGGTGGTGTTAAAATCCTTTTTTGTGGTGATTTTAGGCAGACATTACCAGTTGCACCACGGGGAGCAAGGGTAGATGAGACAAGAGCATGCTTGAAGAGCTCAAGTATGTGGCGATACATGAACGCGGATGCACTTAACAGTGAACATGCGGGTGCGAACACGAGGCAACACAAATTCACAGCAGTTTTCTGATTTATTGTTAAAAATGGGCGAGGGCACTTATCAGGAAGGACATGGTCAAATCGTTTTGCCTGGTAAATTGTGCGTACAGTACTTTCACTTAAAGACCTCACTTCTTCCATTTATGGTGATCAAATGCAAACAACAACTCATAAAATCTCTTGGCTTTGTGATAAGGTCATATTGACACTTCGAACGGATCAAGTTGCAAGAATTAACTCGGACATACTCATGTTGAGAGAGAAAATGTAGAGTATACCGCTATTAAAAGAGTTATGGAGCAAGATGACTACCAATTATCCATGGATTTTTTAAACTCTCTTAGCGCAACTGGCCTTCCATTACACAAAATTAATTTAAAAAACGTCGTCCCTATTATTATCTAGCGAAATTTAAGCCCACCAAAATTGTGTAATGGTACGAGGCTTAAAATTACTTTTCTCCAATGTAACATCATAGAAGCGGAAATTTTGACGGGAAGTGGCACAGGCGAGCGAGTTTTTATACGCCTAGTCCCGCTTATTAGGAGCTTTATCAAAAAAGCTACTTATAAAAATGCGCTCTTGGTCTGTACGTTTATCCGGCCGTCCATCGTTTGCACGATAACTTGAAAACGAATTAACTTTTTCAATTTCTGTTTTCAGAAATATCAAAGTCTTACCTCGGCCATATCAACTTTTCGGAATTTTTCGTGCACCCCTTCAAGTCGAATTCACGTGCTAAAACAGTGAGTGTAAAGAATGCAAAGATAATGGCATGTCATATAACAATCGATTTGCCAAAAAGGAATGTATTGTTACTTTCTGTTAAGCATTACTGTCATGGGGGCGCGCACGTGAAATCGCTTTGTCGACGCACGATTTCTCAGGTGCTCGTAATCTATAATTAAGTGGCGGAAGAATGGAGCTACTTTTTGGTTTTATATAATGTCAGTCCGTCCTCTTCATAATTTCTACATTTTTTTATGTACAAGGTTGAAATTCGGAATGAAGCTTACTATTGTTATGTCTATCTGCACTATTTTTTTGGTTCTGATTGGTACTACGGGGTTGGAATTACGGGGTGAGATTCAGAGAGGGCAACATATCTATGTGCTTTTTAGGTATGTAAAGGCGTGAAATTCAGTATCCAGATTCCTCTAGGCAATATCTCCATTACTAGAAGTTTAGGCCCAATTGTTACTGTGGGGTCGGATTTGCGGGGGTGGCAGTCACTTGGTTCTTAGAACTTTGGCAACATATGGCATGTGATATATAATACGTTCGGAAATGATGAGAAACGAAAGAAGATACGAGATTTTTTTACATTTTCTACATATTACGTTCCAGAAAATCAATTTTTTGATAAAAAAAACAAACTTGGGGAGAGGTAAAAGATGCAAAAAAAGGGATAAAAATATATGACCGCAGGATCTGCTACTTGCCTTGCCCTACTCGAGAGGGGGGGGGGATTAATTTCTTTTTAATAGATGTAAAAATGTATTTCTGCTTCACTGCTAAAGCTCGTCCTTGGAATATTTACAAGATTTTATTCCTAACAGTTTCCCATTTCGCTTTAAACGTGTACAATTACCGGTGAGCATAATTTATGCATGAGAATAGACAAAGCACAAGGCCGCATGCTGCGTATTCTGTCAACACCACCTAGACAGAAGGCCTGCGCACAGAAACGTCATACATTGTTACATCACGCAGAAGCGGCTATTGTTACTCGTATTTCTACCAATAATAAGCCGTATCTTTGGCCGTTTGACGATGATATAACAATATATACAGTTTCTGTGCGCAGGCCTCCTGTCTAGGTGGTGTTGGTTTTGGGCGTGAACCTTAGTGTCAGTTGCTTTACGTAGGCCAGCTCTATGTGTCTCTTTCCCGTGTGTTAGTGAAGCAAATAAGCTCTTTGTTCATGTCTCCGATAATACCACTTTAAACATTGTTTACGGTATCCGGACAACTTCCACCCGGACTACTGCCACCCGGACAACTTCCACTCGGATAACTGCCACCTAGGATAATCGCCACCTAGGACAATCGCCACCCAAAATGCACATTTTTTTAAATTAGTAAATTTATTTCATTCAGTACTATATTCATTAAAATTTACAATTTCACAACTTAAAAGTTTTTTCAAAATTTCATAATTTTCAATTTACACAATATGAAGTACAATATGAAAAACAAAAGTAAACTTTTTATTAAAATTTAAAATAAAACAAACTTTCGGGAGTGTACTCTACACAAAAATATATTTCAGTATCCGCTTTAAATTAAATTTTATTTTTAAATCTTAATAAAAATAATAAATAAACTTCATTGGTATTAAATTACCTTTTTTTTCTTATTTCTTTCTTTAAATATATCTAAAAAAATTATTCGCAATACGCTTTTAAGTATTATGCTTACAATATTTGTGCGGCAAATTATCACATATTTCAAGTGTAAGGTTTTTTTCATTTAATGCAATGTAGATATAACAAGAACTTTTTTTAAAAAAATGAACCTCCTTCATGGGCCAAACAGAGAACTTCCTTTTTTTAAGTCGGTAATAAAGCATAAATACAAAACAACATGAAAAATAATAAAATTTTTAATTTTTCCTTCAAAATAAAAACATTTTCTGCCATGATTTTTAAGTTTACAGGCATATTAAAATATATTTGTAAGCTGTTAGTGAAGAAGGCGAATGTAAGCCAAGGAAATAGCTTTAGTCATCGAACTTCAGGCGAAACTAAGTCTTAATTAAGTCGCTAAAAGTCCGCAACTATTAATACGTCGATAGTCGGAAAATTTCAGATTACCCTTTATATATCCTGGATCCGTCATAGTAATCTTTCTGTTAAGTAAAAAAAGAAGTTCGATGATATGAAATGTGAATCCGATTGAATGTGATTCTCAAGTCGAGGAAAACCAATCACAAATTTGGAGTAATAAATCGTTTACAAATAAGGAGTGGATTCCGTGTTTTTAAAATCAAATTTAATAAATGTTTAGAAGTTAGTAGTGTATTGGCCACGTTTTTCATGTTTAACATGTCCAACTCTATAAAAAACAATTGTTACTTTTTTTAGAAAAAAATCCATGCATAATCCCTATTGTTGGAGGTAATTGTCCTAGGAGGTAATCCATGCATAATCCCTACTGTCCTAGGAGGTAATTGTCCCCGGTGGCAATTGTCCTAGATGGCAATTATCCTAGGTGGCGATTGTCCTAGGTGGCGATTGTCCTAGGTGGCGATTGTCCTACGTGTCAGTTATCTGGGTGGCAGTTGTCCGGGGGGCAGTTGTCTGGGTGGCAGTTATCTGGGTGGCAGTTGTCCGGGGGGCAGTTGTCTGGGTGGCAGTTATCTGATGGGCAGTTGTCTGGGGGGCAGTTGTCCGGGTGGCAGTTGTCCTAGAACCATTGTTTACAGAGAGCCTTTATAATAAATCAAAAATAAATTCCGCGGGCACAGCTAGTAAAATAATAAAAATAAACTTCTTCTTCTATCTCTGTACATATTATAAAACGTAGAATCATCATGTCTTTACATTGAAAATATTTGCCTAAATCTGATTGCGGGTGATATAGGGAGCGTTACACAATACAATAAGATAATTTTTTAAAAACTTTGTCTTTCTGTTTATCTGTTTCAACACGCTAAATTCCAAAACTACTTGACGAATCTTCGTGAGGTTTTCACAGATAACTTGAGCGTAGCTTGGGGTAACATACAGGCTTTGTTTCATCAAAATCGGCTCACGAAAAAAAAAAGATATCTTAATTTAAAATTTAATTCAAATCCTCCTCAAACCAAAATATATCTCAAACATTACATGAATACCCAAATTAACTTTTTATGAATATGAAGTCCCAAATTATCGCATATATATTGCTCCGTACATAAATCATATTTGATGAAATTGCTGTTAATGTTGACAGTTCTGGCTCATTATGGACCTCTATGAGTTGAATTCTGTCACTCCATGTTGAAAGTTTATGTCGTCTGACAGCTTATTTGCATCGAATTGAGCGGTGAAAGTTATTGGTGCATTCGTATCGAGCTGTAGTTTACCTTTGCGG
Source organism: Rhysida immarginata (assembly GCA_023313115.1). Taxonomy (NCBI): domain Eukaryota; kingdom Metazoa; phylum Arthropoda; class Chilopoda; order Scolopendromorpha; family Scolopendridae; genus Rhysida; species Rhysida immarginata. Next base: position 13,965 of record JAHWFO010058452.1, read on the forward strand.
CACCACACCTCAACTTTGCGGCGTCCCTGCTGAGCTCATTGACGCTCAACCTCGGACATCCCGGTTTTCATGGATTCCCTATCTCTCGATCTGTTTTCCTGTAACGGTTTTTATAATTTTTCTCGTGTTTATTAGGCATAAATTTGGTAATTCTGTAATTTTTGCGAAATTTCCACATTTCAAAGGCCTATATCTTAGACACTATTAAATATTGAGGTTTAATTTTTACGCTATTATATAGAGCACAGAAAGATAAAACAAATGACACCTAAAACGTTGTGCTAGTCCAAAGGAAGCTGGAACTAGACTAAATTAATATCCTCCATAGAGCAGATATTGTGACTCAACTTTGCACTGCAATTGCATCAGTCGATCACGTCAGCACGAAATCAGTCAATATCTACAAGATGCTTTGTTTTATACTCTATCGAATGCTATATCTTTCGTTCTTCTATCATGAATAGTTTTCGCGTTATTAAAGTTTTCGTGATCAACACTTTTCATGACATTCACGATTTAAGGTGACATCCCAGCATCGAAACGTAAGACGTCTTCTATGTCAAAAAAGCGTTTTTGGGTCAGCTTTGTACTCCATGTACAACGTTGTTGAAAAGCGTGGCCTGCCTCATTCACATATCCTCCTGTGGCTAGAAGAAAAATACGTCCCAACAATGTCGATAAGCTGATAAGTGCTGAATTTCCGGACCGTAACACAGATCCAAAACACTGCATGAAATCGTAAAGAAACACATTGTTCACGGTCCTTGCGGGGCATCAAACAGAAACTCTCTTTACATGCAGGACGGCCGATGTTCTATAAGATATCCAAGAGCACCAGTACAGCAAATGATAACGGGAGAAGATGGATACCCGTCCTATCATCGACGCTCACCTGAGCAAGATGGATTTACAGCAACAATAAGATCACGTGGCCAAGGAGTTGTTTTGGACAACAGATGGGTCGTACCCTATTCGCAGATATTATTTAAAACATTTCAAGCACATATTAAAGAAAGACACCCGCCTGTGATTTATCTCGATATTCACCATCAAGGAGGACAACGAATATATTTTCACCCTGAAAACGTTACAGAACGGTTAGAAAACACCAGACAAACAACTTTGCCGGCATACATTCGGCTTTGTGAATTCGATGATTCTCCGAGATCAATGTTGTATGATGAAATTCCGTCACACTATACCTATAACAAGCAGCAAGGTTTCTTCAATCGTAGAAGGCGTAGGAGAGCTGTAGATGGCGAGCCCGGCGTATTTAAAGAAAACCTTATTGGAAGAGTGTAAACGGTTCATCCAATCAATGGCGAATGTTTCTACTTGCGCTTGATTTTACATAAGTGTGGTGACCCACTTCTTTTGCTGATGTACGGACGGATAACGGGGTCGAATACCCCACTTACCGTTATACTTGCCGAGAGCGACACTTGGATGATGACAAGCACTGGGATGACGCTCTGGTTGAATTTTGCGTTAGTGACAGTCCACATCGCTTGCGTCATTTGTTTGCAGTTTTGCTGATATTTTGTGCCCTTTCTGATGCTGCAGTGTTGTGGTAAAAATTTCAAGATAACCTGGCGAAAGACTTGTATAGGAATATCGGACAAACTATTGAAGGCGAACTGAATGATAGATTCAGTAATAGTGGTCTTAATCAATGCTTGGTAGCTATTTTAAATTTGGTCTATGAGAGGAAATCCTCTTCCCCCAGAACGGCTTGCCAGCGCCATTAGTAGAAGGTGAACGCATCAACAGAGATTACGCAGCAGAAATAAGTTATAATCCAGCAGAGCTTGCGAAAAGCTTGCAAAACGGCGTCTGAAATCTAACGGAAGAACAGCGCACGGTACTTGAATGCATTTGTCCGAGTGTCAGCAATAAAATGGGAGAAATTCTGTTTTTGGATGCATCTGCTGGGACAGGAAAAACATTCGTCACTAACATCGTGTTGGCACAATTGCGAACCCAAGGAAAAATAGATCTTGCTGTGGCTTCTTTGAAAATAGCAGTCACTTTTTTACAATAGCAGGGTGTTACAATCCTTTTTTGTTTTGACTTGAGGTAGACATTACTAGTTGTACCACGGGGAAGAAGGGCAGATGAGATAAGAGCATGCCTGAAGAGTTCAATTCTGTGGCGACACATCACGCGGATGCTGTGTAACAGTGGACATGCGGGCGCGAATGGTAGGCAACACAAATTCACGGGAATAATCTGATTTATTGTTAAAAATTGGCGACGGCACATGGCAGGAAGAACATGGTCAAATCGTTTTATCTGGCAATTTGTGCCCTACAGTAAATTCACTTCAAGACCTCATTTCTTCGTTTATGGTGATCAAATACAAACAAACATCCATGAAAACTCTTGGATTTGTGAAAGTGCTATATTGATATCTCGAAACGATCGAGTTGCAAGTATTAATTCGGACATATTTACGTATGTTGAAGGAGAAAATGTAAAGTATACTGTATCTCTATTAACAGAATTATGGAGTGAGATGACTCAGCCAATTATCCAGGCGAATTTTTAAACTCTCCTAGCGCACTTGGCCTTCCATCACACAAAATTAATTTGAAAAACGGCGTCCCTATTATTCTGTTGCGAAATTTAAGCCCACCGAATTTGTGCAATGTTAGGATGCTTAAAGTTACTTCTCTCCAACTTAACATCCTAGAAGCGGAAATTTTGACGGGAAGTTGCCCTAGCGAGCGAGTTTTTATACCCTGAAGCCCGCTTATTCCTAACAATTTCTCATTTCGCTTTAAACGTGTACAATTCCCGATGAGCGTATGTTATGCTATGACTATAAATAAAACACAAAGCCAGACGCTGTTTGTTGCGGGTGTGGACCTCAGTGTCAGTTACTTTTCGCACGGCCAACTCAGTGGCTCGCTCCCGTGTTTGTGAAGCAAACAAGCTCTTTATACATGTCCCCAATCATACAACTTCAAACACTGTTTACAAAAAATCTATATATATAAAACCAAAAGTCTGTTTGTTTGTGTCTGTGTAGCTTGAAGCGATCCTATTGGCTAATCGAAAAGGAATTGTTTCGATTGTTGCGACACTATTATTGTTAAACTCAGGATGAGCAGAAGAATTTTAATTGTTGCAATATTTTTATTTGTATAATAAACTTTGGATAGCAAAGAGATTTTCTCTTCTTTAAAATGTAATACCCTTTCATTGATAACATGGTTTTTACATTTGAAAAGTAAAATCATGTGTCTGAACATCAAATTATATGATGCTTCTCTGAGTTTTGAAATGTCAATTATCAAATTTTAAAAAAATATGTTCATTCAGTTATTGCAACCTAATTATCTTAAACCATTACTAAAGCATGGTTCCCACATGCGTAAAAACAACGGCAGAAACCATAAAGCAGAAAAATTTTATGATGTCACTTCCCGTTTTCGTCTCTTCTGCCCGACTGAAAATGTCTGATTTTTAGAGTTGGGTTGAGTTTAACTTTTGTGGTTACAAGCAAGGCAGAAACGATTGCTCAGCCAATAGAAAACGAACTCTGCAGTGACGTCCTCTCTCTCTCACACAAAATAAAAATGTCGGACACTCAGCTCACAAAGGTGAAGAGGCCGAGAAAGAAAATTGGTGTAGAAGCGCTAATATAAGAGTTGCGAAATATATATTAATTAATTAATTAATCAAATTAAATTGAATAAACAACATTTGAATGCAAAAATTCGATGTGACGATTGATGAGGATTGAACGAACTGTGTACGTACAGTGTGCAGTCGAAGCCGACCGTTTAGATCGATCGACGGCTCAGTGCAGTGCATTTGTGTTGGGCAAAACTTCTGCTATCTTATCCTTTTGAGTTTCTGCCATGTGGGACACCTGCAGGAGCAGAAAGTAAAAAGGCAGAAAAAAATACGCCCTGGTTTCTGCTCTCTTGTTTTCTGTCAGTGGGAACCAAGCTTTAGAATTTTTATTATTCAACAGAGTTTTCAACAGTGGCTTAAAGAATAAAGGAAAATAGCGATTAGATAAATTAGAGATAAATACCATACTGTTTATCCCTTTTTGGATAGTCTTGCCCAATATTTTGTGAAGTGACCAAACCTAATAACTTTAATATTACCATAATAACACTTTAGTTCTGAACATAATCAATACAGTAAAATCCCGTTACAACGTACCTCACATTAACGTACATTTCAGAATAACGTACTAATTTTACATTCCCTTGGTTAAATTATCCCTTCAGTACAACGTACATCGTTCACATGTCTTGCTCTGATAATCAAGTGACATGTTTTGATTATCAAAGTAAGAAAGCAAATAAAATACACGAAAAAATTTCCATGGAAATTTTATTAAAACAAAATCAATACATAATTTAATACTTCTTAGAACTATGAATTTCCTTCAAGAGATCCTTTCTCGATAAAAGATATTTGTAAAATTCAACACAACTTTGACCATAATTAATCTTAATCATTAGTAGAGCTTTCAATGTTTTCACATCTAACTGAGATTTTTCACTTTTCCAGATATTGTTCATGTGAGAAAATACCCTTTCAGTGAGTGCATTAGTTCCAGGTAAACAAAAAAAATTCCGCTACTTTTAAAAAATTAGAATAAGGAACGTGGTTCTTTTCAAAATGCAGAAAGCTCTCAACCCACTTGTCTGCTGGCAACCTTTTTATTAGTAATCCATTCAGAAATTTTATCCGCAGTTACATATTGCTTCACGTAAGTATAGTCGTCAAATAATGTGCATTCGACATCTCCCCATTCAGGTATTGCTTTTAATCCTAACAAGCTGTGTACCTCCAAATCTTTGAAACTACTTTCAGCCCATAAATCCAAATATTCCAAAGCGGTTTGGTAGAAGGAAAGTGCAGCAATATTAAAATTTTAAATCTCATCATGAGATATTTCTTCCTCCCTTTCTAAACGTCTTAGAAGCTGTTTTACAGACATAGGAATAAGCCGATCTTGAATTTAAAAGTCAATATATTCTTTAAATTTTTGATGGTATCCATAACTTCAAAGACAGTAACAGCTGAATGAGAGAGTCAACGATTTGTTAGATACGAAAAGACCAGCTTTATCAAAGACCAATGGGGGGTCCAGAACAAAAGATCGTTATGGCCAGTCAGAAAAGAGGGTGAGTAATATTATTACCAGACGTGCCAGTAATATTATAATTAATTATTACTAATAAAGAGCACATAAACTGCTAATAAAATAATAAAATAAGATGAAGAAGAAAAACGGGACAACCCGGGACATTTTATTCAAAACCGGGACAAATCCAGGACATTTTTTCAAACCGAGACAAAGATTCAAATACCGGGACGTCTGGTCACCCTATCTGATTGGTCAATGCAGCCCATGCGAAAGTTGCAACTGGGCCAATGGGCTAATAAGTCGAGTTCACATTTCATTGGTTGGTCAGTGTAGCATATATAAGCCCGGAAATCTCTGCATACTACTCTTTCCCAGACTACTGGAAGATGTGATAATCTTATTTCTCCTTGTATTTTTTATTTCGTTTGTTTTTTGTTTCTGACAATCGTCAATCTTACTTTCTTTTTTGTATAATATGGAAGACCGCTTGGGTTGGTTAGGCTTCTTGACTACCTCAGTGTATTTCCTTTGGAGTTTATTCTGGTTAGATGAGCTTTGTGAAAGCGCTGCTTTCGTCCCATCCTAACGAATGTACACTTCACTGTTCGATTGTCGATTGTCGATTGTTGCATACTACTCAGTCGGGATCCAATTTGTGCTGCAATAAAAAGCATTCATGTATTATGTTTTTCCATGAATATATGCTTTGTTCACAAGCCCCCCCCCCCAGTTTCAGAATAACGTACACCTCAGAATAACGTACAAATTTCCAGATCCCTTGAAGTACCTTGTAACGGGGTTTTACTGTATAAGATATAAACTCTGTTTAAAACGCGCTTTAAGTCGTGTCTACGGAACTTCGTCTTAGCGTTATTGTTTGACGCGCCGGACACGTCTGATCTAGGCCCTAAGGGGTTACCTGTCGTATAATTATTGATGTTTATCTTCTGTGTTTTACGGGTTTAGATTTGTTTAATTTGCGATGCCATTGTTGTTTGGTTTCGTATTGACATGAATACGTTTTGGCTATTCTCACGGACTTCGATTTGCTTTGCAATTCGGATTTTATTTTTTTGCTTTGTGAATAGGTACTGACGTTTGGTTTTATTCAAATTTTGTAAGATTGGAGATAAATAGCATTAGAAGCGCCCTAGGGCACTTCCTGGTTCACTTTCTGTCCTTCATGCACGGGGATGATTGTGTTTCTTGTGTGCCCGAATGGCCGCGGGATCATGTTTTTGACAACTGTGTCGTGTAGTTTTTTGTCACTTTTGCCATCAGGAATTTCTGCAGTAATAATATCGTCAATTTGGTTGGGAGGCAATTTTTCTTTTAGCCACAATAAAAGATGTACGTAAAAGCCGCCGAGTCTCGCCAATATTTGACATTTCGTGAGCAGATCTACCAACTTCCGAACTTTATTTTCAAAAACTCGACATAGGATAGCAGGATAGAGTGAGCATAAAACTATGATGCAATGACAAAACATTCGTTTTATGCTATTGAACATAAAATGGGTATAGCAGACGATAAGGATAGGGAAGTGTCTATCGAGGAGGCAAAGGAGAAACACGTGTGTCATGAATAAAAATGTTGCAAACTAAAGAGTATACGCAGTGGAATGTACATTCAATGACATAAGGCGAAAATGAAAAGTAAAACGTATTTATTACGGACAAATAATAAATTGCAATAATTAAAATAAACCTTAAATCTCAAAATTAATAGACAAAACATTTTTTTAGGCGTGATCCTCACACCAACACAAAAGCCTTCTAGGCCCAGACATTAAATGACTTAAACTAATAATACACTGATGAAAAACACAACCCACTGCACACTTCGTGGCTAACGAAGCCAGGGGTAAGAAACTATCTTATCCACTAATTAAAAGAATGACGGGCGGTAAGTCACAGTCGAGGAACACACCACACTTTGATGCGGAGGCAGCAAGAAAAACACCTACTTGCACATACGAGCTTTATAGCTCTTCTCACATACAATGGCGACGGAGGACACTGCTGAACCTCCGCAAACTTTCAAGCACACTCAATATGATACAAACACTTGGCTTGAAAGGACGCAAATGCAAAATAAACACAAAACATGTAGTAACTATAATGAAGTCTTAGTCGGGATAAAATGTCACAGGTCGGTAGAAATCAGACTGCAACCGAGGATGCGTTCTACACACAAAAACAGAATATCCACTTAACGAGAAATGGGAACTAGGAAATGAAGGTAAGTTCTCCCGATACGATTCGTTGCAAAACCCGAACAGCGGGGCTTGAATTAGAATGTGAAAGTTTAATGATTAGAACAGGATTGCTCTATCGCCTCCTCTTCACTATTACGAAGCCCATGTCGTGCCTCACGTACGTCGACAGCCCGCATGGCCACAAGCCTTGCACAAAAGAACTGTAACGCAGCTCGTAAAACTGGAGCTCGGGAAAAGTTGCTAGAGCCTGTTGGGCGCACAAACATAAATGAAAATTAGCACTCACCAGGTAATTGACGCCAGTTCTAACAGTCCAATGCGGCAGCTCAGGAATTTGCACGGCTCCGGACGAAAGAAGTATCTCAGCGGTTGATTTGCCACGTAGACACGGTTGATCACCACGCCCACCGATGCACAGGGCTCGTCGCCCGGCGGAGATAATGTCGATGCAACCTTCGCTTGGCCGCATTCCTTCTTATCACTCCCAAACGCCAACACGCTGCCGTCCCTCGATATCACATTGATCGGGCTCCACGATTCCTCTCTTCGTCCGTTCACTACGACTCCTCCAAGGCAAACTCCTCGATGTCGGTTCTCAACGTCATCATCTCGAAATTCCCGCTCTCGCCTCTCATTCGTCCTTTGGCGTTGACGTTGTCGACGACGAGATCTACGTCGCCTCTCTTTCCCACCCGACGCATAGAAAATGCGAGTGGGAAAGAGTTCGATTCCGTCACTGGAATTCATAATGGCATCGGAATTCCGTGACAACGTGTCTCCCTTGAGCCTTCTAACAGATGTCCAGACGACTGACAAAAGTTTGTGTATTTGTTTGTGTGTTTGGAAAGGAAAGAGAAAGAACGAGTATTTGTCAGGAAACTCTGCAGCTAAAAGACAAATGGGCATCGGTAACATCTGAACAACGGGAGCTTCGTCTAGAACAGGAGGGTATAAGAAAAGGATGAGATCTAAAGTATCCAGACTACTTCTACGTCAGGGGCAAGGGAAACTTCGAAGGAAGGATGAGATCTAAAGTATCCAGTGATATTCCCCGGAGCTTGCAATAAGACGGATATTTTAATCTGAGGCAGGTCAACCCAACAGGAGGGTAAATAAAGCCCCGGGCGACGCCGGGTTTTCAGCTAGTCATTATAATAAGTCAAAAACAAATTCCACGTGTACAAATTCGTGGGCACAGCTAGTTATGAATATGTTGCAACCTGTTATGTTTGCCGTTTCTCAAGTATTTTATTGATGACTTGTTTCAACATTTTATCGAAAGAAATTTAGGATTGTTCATTGTTAAGCTAAGTCTTTTTTAACTTCCTTTTTTTGTGTCCGGAGCTACCCGAGTTAGGCCATTGCTACAAAAATTTTTTAATCGAGAGCCAGGGATTTCCCAACCATATTTCTTACCCTAACTAACCGTTTATCTATACACATCTTAAATAAAAACAATGGCACACTAAAATGTAAACGCATATGACTTTACTCTATCCAACGAAAGTTGCAGTGGGCGTGTCCATTTAAACTTCCTATATCAATTGTTAGACATTGTCGCCTAACTAGAATCAACAATGTCTAACAATTGAAATAGGAAGTTTAACTGGACACACTCACTCCGACTTTCTTTGGACAGAGCATAATAGTGGTTCTCGAAACTTGATTCACAATGAAATTCCACGATGCTGCAACAACTGGATGTAGAAACAAAAATACGGCTCACAGGATACTAAAAAAGAGGAGAGCAATGGCCACGTGATTCTTCTTCAACAAAAGGCAGAAACAAATCTCCATCCATTGGCAATTTACTAAACTAACCCTTTTCTGGGGCTACCCACCTTTCCCTCTATTGACAAAGCCGGGAATAAATGGCGAAACTAATCGGTAACACTGTTCTCTCTTTATTGTATTGTAAAGTCTCTACCAATTTCATTGTATATATTGGATTAAGAGTTCCCAGATGCGGAGTTCTCTTTCTTTGCAAACGATTTTCTGGAGAACCATTCTTTGTAACATTGATCCAGTTTATAAAATGATATATATCTTTAATAAATTAAATATTGAAACTCTTTAGATATTTTTTCATGATGTACAAGAGTTGTGTTCATTTTTAATAGTTTTCCTTTCTCCTTGGTCTGTATGCCTTTTAGACCTTTTGATTGTGAGGGCTGTTTATAGTGGCTTAAATTATTTCCGCAGTGGATACGTACAGTGCCACCTTGTACGCCTTCCGTTCAATACAAAGGAAGTGACCCAATGGTACTTGTAACAACTAGTACTGCCATCTAGCTATAGATTCGGCTGCCCATTTAACTGGCCCGATACAAGCAACATGGCCGATTCGCATCGCATGTAATCAGGAATAGATGAAAGGTTCATCTGTTCTCGATGTAATCTTTGTGCAAATTATACCGTGCCGCCGCGTAGAATAACTGGTGCCGCGATCAATGTTTAGGCTCCAGATGACTTCTTTGAATTTTGCATTTTTATTCCTGTTTTATATATTTATTTTAGACTAGCTGTGCCCGCGACTTCGTACACGTGGAATTTATTTTTGATTTATTATAAAGCGTCTTTGTAAACAATGGCTGGTTTTAAAAACCGTTTATGTTGGCCAAATAAACGAAATTCGTTTTAAACGAAGGCAAAAAAAAGAAATAAACGAAAACGACACAAGCTGTCGTATATTTGTTCGTTTACTTGCGCACTCCGTTTTTTTGAGTCAAAACAAAATGGAGGACCAAAGCGTAACGAAGCGGCGGCGAATCCGCAATACAAATCGTCAAAACAGAGTGTCGGAAACGGCGGCGAATTCGTTTTATTGTGGAGACTCCATATAGTTAGACATTGAACAATAGTTAAATTACAAACAAACTCATTAGCTTCGTCATTATCAAGGAGGCGGCCATAGACATGTTTTAAACAACTAACTCCCTCTGTAGTCAGTTTTTTAGGAAACCGTTTAAATTACTGGTGTTGTTACAGCTTTCAAAGTTTGACCCACTTAAACGGTTTATTTTTAAACCGTTTTTTCTAAACGTTTCAACGCGTGAAACAGCCAATGTTTAAAGTGGTATTATTGGGGACATGAACAAAGAGCTTATTTGCTTCGCTAACACGGGAAAGAGCCACATAGAGCTGGCCATACGTTAGACAACTGACACAAAGGTCCACGCCCAGGACCAACACCGCGTAGACAAAAGGCCTGCGCACAGAAACTGTATACATTGTTACGTCATCGTCAACGGCCAAAGTTACGGCTTATTATTGGTAGAAATACGATTAACAATAGCCGCTTCTGTTCGATGTAACAATGTATGACGTTTCTGTGCGCATGCTTTCTGTCTAGGTGGTGTTGCCAAAACACACAGCGTCCGGCCTTTTGCTTTGTTTATTCTCATGGCATAACTTAAGCTCACCGGTAATTGTACACGTTTAAAGCGAAACGGGAAACTGTTAGAAATAAAATCTTGTAAAGATTCCTAGGAGGAGCTTTAGCAGTGAAGCAGAAATACATTTAGACATTTATTAAAAAGAAATTAATCCCCCCCCCCCTCTCGAGTAGGGTAAGGCAGATCCTGCGGTCATCTATTTTTATCACTTTATTTGCACTTTTTACCTCTCCCAAATTTTTTTAATCAAGAGATTGGCTTTCTCGAACGTAATATGTAGAGAATGTAAAAAAACCTCATATCTTCTTTCCTTCTCATTATTTCCGAACGTATGATATATCACATGCTAAATATTGCCATAGTTCTAAGGACCAAGTGACTGCCACCCCCGCAAATCCGACCCCACTGAAACATTTGTGCCTAAACTTCTAATTATGTAGATCTTGCCTAGAGGAATCTGGATACTGAATTTCACGCCTTTACGTATGTAAATAGCACATAGATATATTGCCCTCTCTGAATCCTACCCTCGTAATTCTGACCCCGGTCTACTAATCAAAACCTAACTAAAGAGTGCAGATGGATATGCCCATAGTAAGCTATATTCCGAATTTCAACCTTGTACATAAAAAAATGTAGAAATTATGAAGGGGACGGACTGACATAATAAAAGCAATAAGTAGCTCCATTATTCCGCCACTTAATTAGAAATTATGAGTACTTGAGCAATCGTGCGTCGACAAAGCGATTTCACGTGCGACGCAGCCACAACGAGAACAATTTTTCCTTGGGCTCGCAATTATGCTAAAGCGATTTTCGTCACGAATGTTTTTCCTGTGCCACCAGGTGCATCCAGAGACATAATTTCTCCCATATTTTTGTTAAACACTCTAAACAAATGCGTTTGAATACTGAGGCTGTTCTTCCGTTAGATTTTAAACGCCGGTAATAAGTTTTCGGTTGAAAAATGGAAGGAAAAATTCTGCGACCTGGATTCAAACCAGGAACCTCGACTATCATGGCCGACGCTCTACCAATTGGGCTATCGCAGACACCCGGACAGCCAAGCTGTTAAAGACAACCAAGTTGTCACGGTTGAAAGCCCAATGGGAGGCGGACTTATTACCTGTGTTTGGCGACAATCTCCATTTTATAATTATTATTATTTTCTGTGAGTTCATCAAATTTTCTGATGGTTTGGATAGGAGAAATTCTCGTTTTGAGATTAAGACACCTTGTGACAGCTTGGCTGTCTGCGTGTCTGCGATAAACCCAATTGGTAGAGGCGTCAGCCATGATAATCGAGATTGCTTGTTCGAATCCAGGTCGCAGAGTTTTTCCTTCCATTTTTCAATCGAAAAATTATTACCTGTGTTTGGAGACAATCTCCAGTTTATAATTATTATTATTATTTAAACGCCGTTTTGCAAGTTTTCCGCCAGTTCTACTGAATTATAACTTATAACCGCTGCGTTCTCTCTGTTGGTGCCTTCACCTTCTACTAATGGCGCTGGCAAGACTTGCTGGGGAAGAGGATTTCCTCCTATAGACGTTAACAAATTTTGCACAGCCACCAAGCATTCATTAAGAGCACTATTTCGCAATCTGTCGTTCAGTTAGTCTTCAGTATTTTGTCCGAGATTCCTGTAAAAGTCTTCCGCAAGCTTATCGTGAAATTTTTGCCACAACACTGCACCATCAGAAAGGGCACAAAATATCAGCAAAACTGCAAACAAATGACGCAAGCGACGTGGACGGTTACTAACGCATAATTCAGCCAGAGCGTCATCCCAGTGCTTGTCATCATCAAGTAAGTGTCGCTCTCGGCAAGCATCACGATAAGTGGGATATTCGACTCCCATTAAACGTTCGTAGATCGGTAAAAGAAGTGGGTCCCCGCAATGTAAGTAAAAGCAAGCGCAAGTAGAAACAATCGGCATTGTTTGGATGAACCGTGTACACTCTTTAATAACGTGTTCTTTAAATATACCGTAGTCGACATCTACAACTCTGCCACGCCTTCAACGATTGAAGACACCTCGCTGCTTGTCATAAATACAGTATGACAGTATTTCATCGTTCAACATACTTCTCGCAAAATCATCGATTTTATAAAACCGGAAGTATGCCAGTAAATTTGTTTGTCTGAGGTTTTCTAACCGATCTGTAACATTTTCTTGGTTAAAATATATTCGTTGTCCTGTTTCAAGGTGAACATCGAGAAGAATCACAGGCGGGTATCTTTGGTGAATAGGGAAGCTAAAAATGCGCCATACCGCCTCTGGAGAGATTATGTATAGGGCCCGATTGAAATCTCGCGAATTCGTCGTGTTCATTTTTCAACGCAAATTTGGCTTGGTCGCTGCCCTTGTTCAAGTACATTCAAATATAGATAAAAGATTCAACGCTTTTGCACATTTCAACTTTGAAGTGAGCTTGAAGTGTTTTAGATAATATTGGCCAATAGGATACGACCCATCTATTGACCAAAACAATTTATTGGCCACGTCATCATATTGTTGCTGTAAACCCATCTTGCTCAGATGAGCGTCGACGATAGGACGGGTATTCATCTTCTCCCCTTATCGGTTGGTCTACCAGTGCTCTTTGATATTTTTCGGAAAACCGGCCGTCCTGCATTGAAGAAGAGTTTCTGCTTGATGCTCTGCAAGGACGTGAACAATGTATTTCTTTACGATGTCAGTGTTGGATCTGTGTTACGTTCCGGGAATCAGCACTTATCAGCTTATCGACATCGTTGGGACGTATTTTTTCTTCTAGTCATACGCTTTTGCCAATCAACGCTGTACATAAAGCATAAAGCTGACTGTCACGGAAATCGATTCCACACGTGATTTCCGGCGACACTGCCTGTTATTACCGCTCACGAGTGTTCACCCGTTCGAAGGCGGGGGAGGAGCGGGGCAGACAGTGTCGTCATACCATCCACCACGGAAGAGCCAATAGAGACCAGACGGAACTCCGTGACGTCAAACCGAAGCTTTCTTGGCGGGAGGTTTCGTCGGTGAAAAGGACAGCGACCCGAACTTCAGAAGGCGAACATCGTAAGGATCCTGGTTCGACACCTGAGGAGAAAGGACTTTACGCAGTCGCCCGTAATGGTCGGAGACCCCAGGACCCTCGGCCTGATAGAAGCGATGACGTGGCGAGTCGTCCGTTTCCCTTGTCAAAGCAAGGCGTGTTCGGCGGAGAAGCACCGCAGGCGGCGTTTTCGTTGACGAGCGACTCCGGCGTTGAGAACGAACCAACGCGCTTGAGTTCATCGGAAGCAACCGGGAGATGGTTACTGTTTCGTACGCTCTCGGTGTCAATAACGGCGAATGTAAGTGCTTTTTCCCTATTGTGCCTTAATCCATGTACGTGGTCGTCTGTATTAAGTGACCTACACGGACGAGAGTGCGACGGGCGTTCAACTATTAGAGGCTTCTTCCCTGCTGGGCTGAACGCCTACCTCTCAACCCAGTACGGTTTTACGTATTTGGCTTAATACGTCGAGACGAGTCGCAGAAGTGTTTCCCCTGTGTTGAAGTGGAAATCTTGTGTAATTTAGCGTCCTTTGTGTGGCTTAGAGTTGGAGGAAAGGCTTTATAAGTGTAATGCCTGAATGTTACAATTTCAATTCAGGTCTATTTTTATATTTTTCTCCCTACTTTAGTGACCAGCCCTCCTGGCGAGCACTCGTGCGGCCGCTTATTGGTAAATGTGTAAATTACATATTATCTTCTGTATCGTAGTAGTAATTCACGGTTATTCTACGTGTGTAGTGAACTAAGGTTTTCAATTGTTTGGGTTTATTTTAAACTCGGTGGAATTCCGCGTGTCGGCATGAACTTTGTCGGTGCGAACTTTTGGTGTATCCTATTCAAACTGTCAGAATTTGTGTGTTTGAATGTCTATCGAGATAGACTCATTTAATTTATCTGGACCTTGAACAAATTAAATTCCCGGACTTGGACTTTAATAATTATTTTGATTTATGAATCGTCTTCTGTGTCAATTAAACTCATTCATACGTGTTAAATTTGACGCCCGTAATTAGGCGTAATTGTACGAGAGGCCATACCATGTGCCGTCGTTGAATTGTATTACCCTATAGACATACTGCCATAATTTTTATGTGATTAATTAATTGTTGAATAGTATTACTCTATAGGTATTTTGCCATAATTTTGATGTGATTGATTATTTGATAGGTTAAGTAAAGTAAGAAATCTTTGACCAGGTTAAGTTACAAGCTGTAGTAATATTTGTCTTAGAGAATTGGATTTGCATATGACATTCTCGTTTTGTATTGTGCTGTTACTTAAGCAAGTTTGCCTATCAGAATTTCTCAGGTTATTTAAATTTTATGTATATCTCGAATTAGCCGCTTAGCTCGGTTTTATCTTGGTAAGAGTATTTTGTGTGTCTACTCATCTAATTTGTTGAGGCAGAAAGCCCATTGTAATTGTTGAACCGTCAGTTGTCAAATTTGTAACATTGTGCAAGCTTTATCTTGAGTGTCAGTCTTACTGTAGATTCCGTTATCAAATTAAGCATTTTGGTTTAACAAGCAATCTAATTTATTAGAGCTAGAAATTTAGCTCCTTAATTTTTATTTACCAAGTTAATTATTTATATATATTTATATTTTGTTATTGGATATTTCCTTTATTAAACTTTATTTTTTTTCAACCTTACCCTGATAACGTGCTTCATTTCATATTCCACTGCGTAACCATTTTACTCTGTTTTACACGTTACACTGACCCAAAAACGCTTTTTTTGTGATCAGGTTGATCAACAACTTCAATATCAAGTGGAAAACTCTGGCTATTATATCAAGTCGATCATACGACGCTTGTCCTGCAAAAAGTTCTCGAGTGATTTCGTTCCAATTTAGATATGTTGTGAATGTAATAAAAAGATCAAGGCTTCTGTGTTTTTGGACATAACAGAAAGCGTCAGATTGGTGCGTATGTACACTAAGCGCTCGGTCTCGATTTTGGCGTACATATCGACGATAAACTGGCTAAACAGTCCATGAAATCTTTGCAAGTAAACAGAACGATTTCGTCTTATTTGCTGCAAGTAAGCATGAAATTGTTGTTACAATATTTTATGTTTATGTTTCGTTTTGTGGTAGGATTGACTTGATACAATCCAAAATTATACCCGTCTTGTCCACGGCAAAAAATTAAGGGTATTGTAGGGCGTCGTAAGACCTATGTGTCTCATAAATTTATTGAAGACGATCGTTTCGAGTGCGCAATAATACCTCACGACGCTGGCATTCCTGATCAAACAGAAAAGCTGCAACTTCATTTGTGACAGGGACATTGTACCTGCCGTGATGTCCAACAGCCGGTCGTTTATCTGCACTAATGAAAAATTTATAATCCTTATTTTGCTCTTGCGGAATAGACTCTAGTGCAGCTTTAAAACTTTGAATATAAGGATTCACTTGATGCAGCATGTTTTGAAGCAGAGCAATCAGATTACTGTTAAGTTAAATGAGATCAGAATTGCGCTAGTTTTAGTTATAAAGACTTTTTCCCCTATAACGAATTTTTAGTTTGGTCCTAACCTAGTTAAACATTTAAGTCTTGAGTATTAACCATATTTCTTTATAACAAATGCTTTGGAGAGTGGCCAATGATTTCGTTATAAGGAACTTCGACTGTATCAAGTAAAGTTACTGTGGGTCGTAAATTTTTTTCTTTAAACCGTCGGTCAATAAACACTGCAATGCAATATGAAAATATGGTAAAATATCTTTTTGGAATCCGCATAAGATAGTAAACAACTTCCACAGCAAAGTTGAGAGATCAGTATCAGCGTTAACAGGTGGCAAAGCGAGAAGATTATTGTTCAAAATTTCGCATCATTGCAACAATAGAGCATCGAGCTATTAGGCAGGCTTTTCTTATCTTTGTAGGCTGTGGCTGAGTACACTCCTAAAACTTTAAATTAAGATATCTATTTTTTCCATGAGCCGATTTTGAAAAAATATTTGACAAAATTTTTTTAAATTGTCTTATTTTATTCTGTTACACTTCCTACATTACCGTAATCAGATTTAGGCAAACATTTTCAATGTACAGACACGACGGTTCTACATTTTTATTATATGTATAAAAGAAGAAGAAGAAGATTATAATAAAATATTTATCCAATCAAATTGTCACAAACCCAATATAAATATTTTAGATTTAGCGATTTAGCCAAGTGGCCGAGAGGGCTAGGGCCCAGGCTTTCTAGTTCTCGAGCCGTGGGTTCGAATCTCGTCGTGGAAATGGATGTTTGTGTTCGTCCCAGGCTGCGTACACGTACAACTTGTTTAAAAGCTGCATAAAATGTAAAGTGTAGATGAAATAAATTTGTTAAGAAAAATTCATATATCAATACACATTATTGCCGTTTTTTATTTCACACAGAACACTTTCGGAATTTATTTCTTGAAATAATTGAATCGCTAAATCTAAAATATTTATATTGGCTTTTGTGACAAATTGCTTGGTTAAATGTTTTATAATATTTAGTAATAAAATTTTATTAACTTAACCAAAATTACCTAGGCTATAAAATACTGGCAGAAGGAACAAAAAATAAATAAAAACAAAGGAACTCTTAAAAATTGGAAGGTATTTCAAAACTTCAATTTATGTATAAGAAAACTATAAATGAATATGTACAATTCAGGAACTTATTTTTGTTGAGGTTATTAAATTTTTATTACAAATTATTACTTTTATACATTGTCCTTCCATAAAAATTTTATACTTTAAACACTGTAAAATAGCATAAATGAATAATTGCCTGCAGGCATTTTTATGTTTTAGATTATAGTTTTATTTTGACTTAATAAAAATGATGAAATCAGTTGGAAGATACATGCGCTCGTTTTCACGACGAACGGTTGACTGCTGTCTTCGTTCGCAGATTCAACAATGCTATTACAGCTAGCGAGTAACGAAGACGTCAGATCGTTTCGTTTTAGGACAATGTCGAGGAACGGGCCCCAGGTCTACTTCCTTCCATTTACATGAACAGGGCATTCCATTTACAAAGCAAGGGAAGAGGTTTAGTTTCTTTACGTATTATCATCATCATCATCATCATCATTTCTCGGAAACGGTGCGTTGTTCGACCTATGTTCTTAGGGAGTTTTTTGTTCCTTGCTTAATTTGTGCATACCTTTAAATTTACGACCACGACTTACGGGACACCCTGCATAGTCACTTGTAGAAAAACGTATGTGTTTGAAGTCGCACGATTTTATTTCAAAGGTCCAATCACACTATTTCAAAAACTCAAAGAGAATCCTAAAGATTGTGAATGCTTAGTCATTAGTGATTTCTCAGAAAACTATACGTTCACTGTTCAAGATGAAATTCTTAGCCTTCAGTGGGCCAATACACAGAATACAATACCGTAATTTTTGGATTATAATGCGCGCATTATACAATAAAAAAATTAAAGAAATCGTCACTTCGCATTATACAAAAGTACGCATAATATTCCGATTTTGATGTGAAAATTCCAAGCTCTCCGTTAGAATTGCTTTATTCTAAAACAAAAAAAAAAATACGCTGTTCTTAGAGGTCACACAATTAATCATGTTTTTAAAGTTAATGTCCGCTCTTAATAGGAGGAGTGGATGCAGGAAAGGGGCCCATCATTTAACGGCGTCAGGCCGTATGCGTCGGGCGACCTTACTAGAAGTCTGCCAATGGGTGTATTACTGCTTGTTAAAATAACCACAATCAAAAATGCTTTGTGAAAGCAGGGATTACCCCAGGCAATGAAATTGAGGATCGCGGCGAAGATGAGGTAGAGGAACAAGAGGTAATGAGACCTAACAATGAACTGCCTGCTGATATTTTGGAACTCTTTTGTCCTAAAAGTGACCATTCTGATTAAATAGGATTTGAATAATAAATTTTTATTTTCTAACATGTTCATATTTTTACAACAATCTGGATGCGCATAATACACGGATACGTATTATGCACGGGAAAATTTTACAAAACCCACAAAAAAACTAGATGCGCATTATACACAGGGGCGCATTATTATCCAAAAATTACGGTACATCCATTGTTTTGTATTTTAAAATGGAGGATAAAAATATGCTGTAGGAGTATTTGTATTATAAGCGATAATCTTAAACATGACACAAATGCAGCACACACCTTTCAAACAGCATGTTATGAATAAAGTGAAAAGTGTCTTACCAGAGGTAGTAAAGGTGATATATTTCAGTGATGGTGCCAGCAGCCAATATAAAATTAGGAAAAACTTGGTCAATATCTTTCAGCACAAAAGTGATTTTGGCATATTTGCTGAGTGGAAATAGATTAAGAATAAAATATATATTTTGCTTCTTCATAGAAAATTGAAAAAGCAGACTCAAGAATAAAAAAAAAATCAAAGTTTAGATGTGTTGTTTATCTATCACAGGAACGAGAAGCTACCATCAATTTGTTTCCATAAATGAGAATCACAATATGCTATGTCTAAATACAACCATTTTCGTGATTATCAAATTTTTATTGAATAGACGGACACGTCATCGTTTGGAAAGAAAAATAATGCTTGTATACGGTCCAAAATCAGAGAGGTGAAGAATTCGCTTCGGAAAAAGGATTTTGTATGAAAATTACACGTTAATATTACAGGGCGAGATTTAAAACATAGGTATCATCTGTAATTGTCTGCATCCTACGTATTCAATAGTTATATTTTCAAATTTCCTATTTTTTAAATTTAAAATTTAACTCCAAAAGTTATTTCAGGATCGCGTCCATAAACTGTTTCTTGTAATTCAAACAAATTACGGTCATAGAAAATTATGCCTTGGTATATAGTTCATACTTTATTTAAGCAAGTTATGGGAAATTGTATTTTTATTACTTAAGATTTTCATTTATTGGTTTTTCAAAAGTTATCTGATAGTTAACAAGTCATTTCGTGAACGCAATTAGAGGTTTGACAAACTGTTTTGAAATAACCGCGCTACATGGTACTGGTGAGGAGGCACGTGAAGTTTTTGCGACAAGGCAGGTAGTGTTTGTGTATTTTATTTATTCTAAATTCATTTTGCGTGTAAGCACTTTTCAGTTTAAAATTTGTGTAGCGTACTTCAATTCTTTATCATTTCGGGAACGCCATTATATGTATATTTCGTTAGCGGAAAAAGCATGTACTTTTAGCGTAATTCTGCTAAATAACACGGTTTAATAGCTAATAACCCTGAAAGCCTGCTTCCAGGATGGGGTCGATACTGTACAAACAAAATCAAATGTCAAGAAATTATTCCCGGAACAGTCATTTCGGGAACGTTCTCGGATATGACGGGGATTACTGAAATGATGAAATGAC
>JAHWFO010058452.1:39077-88943 GCA_023313115.1 Rhysida immarginata
CCCCCCCCCCCATGGAAACACGATTAACTGAAACGGCAGTATAACCTAACATGTTATGAACATCCTTATCGTTGCGACTCCAGGTTTCTGTAAAAATTAAGACGTTAGGGCAGACAGAAATTGTGTCGAGGTTAACCACCAGTTTGTTAAAATTTGCAAAAAAGCTCCGAATATTTAAATAGTATATTGATAAATCGTCTCTGGTAATACTCGTGTGTGAGAGCCTACCGTTAACGTTATCTATAGAGTCGGGCCACAGAAAGACGGACATATCCATAATTCATAGGGAAATTGAATTTCTACGTCGTGTAACGTGCTAGTAAACGGAGGCCGCGTTTACCGTCACGTTGAGCTCCAAAGGGAATAAAAGAAAAACCCGACTTTCCCTTAAGAAAACACCAAAGGCGTAATAATCAGCAAAACCCAGAATGATAGTAATAATAACTTGTACTAGCCCGTCAAGAAAATAAAGAATAAAAGGAAAGTTAATAATGTAGAAATAGCGTTAACCCCCCAGCTAACTAAAATGAATAAAATGTCAAAGAAAAACGCGAACTATAAGTTACGTTAACCCCAGATCACAAGTGCTATTAATTCAATACCCCAAGACAACCTTTCAGTAAAGAAAAACTAGAGAAGTCCAAATAAATATTTTCTTTATTGCTGACAGAATATAGGTAGATGATGCAGACAGCAGATAACAAGCAAAGGTCGGAAACCGTCTAACGGTAAGACTGGAATGGCAACAAAGGTTGAAAGTACATCGAGTCCACTTCAGGTACAGTCAAAAATCAGAAATCTGCAGATGAAGCAACTTGTTGATACCATGGAAAGCGAAAAGGAAATCTCGGGGAAGGATCGAGGATCAAACAATTAGATGGGAGTGGTGCGATGCTTGTACTGCAAAAAAATAAAGAGAAACTGACAGCAAAAAAAAAGAAAGCAAAAATTGGAAATAAAAAAAAATAGGTTTTCATAAATTCTTAAGAGATACTAGAAAACAAACAAACGTTATGTGATATTCAAATAAGCAACTCCACAAAAAGAAGGTAGAGATTAAAAATATAATCATCAAACCATTAGACCTCTTCCACAAGGAATCCGAAGGACGGGCAACAAATTAACGCTAGATTAAATACGACGGGATAACACTAAGAGGAATAATACGGGAAAGGCAAGACAGACCAAAGGGTAGACACACGACATAAGAGGTGACGACCGGGCAAGACGGGAACAACATGGTTGAGGTCCTGAAAAACAAAACAATATTAACAAAGCATCATCAAGAAATAAAAGGAAAAAAAAATAAGATACTCTCAATTAAAAGGATTTAAAAATCATAAGGAAAGTAAATTATTAAAAGTCATTAATCAAACAAAGTCCAAAAAAGAAAAGTCGGTTTTCTAAAAACATCTCGGAAAATCGGAACATAGATGACAGAAATTCATCTGAAAGGTAAGTTTCCTGTTGAACACTAGCACGTTGCATTATGAAGGTTCCAGTACAACTCTAAGTCGAACGACGAACTAAAGCATCACTCCGGAATCAGCCGTAAGACAGAAGCAGCCAAAGGACAATGGGATCCACATCATATCTCGGACGGGACGAAACATTCCTATGCCCAACAAACTAAAGTCGTTAGGCGACTTGAAGCATACCTGATGATCGGCCGAACATTACATCGGCAAAAGAAAACAAAGTAGCAAACAAAGGACGGTCGACATCATGTCGGAAAACCACACATAATCAAAAAAACTCGTAGGCTCCTCAGATGTGGCCTGACGAAATCTTAACCCAAGATTGCACAATAAAAGTTACTAACATCTATTAACTGTATATCCATCTCGATATCCCAGAGATGGGAGAGGAGCTGTTGGAACTGGAGCCGGTGGTATGGCTCCAGAGGGGCACCCTTAGATCATAAAACAGGCAGGGTGCCCAGGCGCACATGCGAATAGGAGTACGGGCAGCCTTCAAGGGCTGCACCGCCTATATAAACGCCTCAAAAGGAGGCCCGTCCGCTCACCGGTGGGTCATCGATGTTGAGGGAAAGGTGAAGAGATACGAGATGTTGATCGTATCCCCTCCAATGACCTTACAGAGACGCTGAGATGACGAATAGCGTCTCCGAAACGTAGCTGGGCCAAGCCGTGGCCACTCGAGCTGAAGGAAAGACCTAAGATGGGAGGCACCTCTCCTCCAGACGGGTGAGGCTGGCGAAGGCACACCAGCAAGTCGTTGCTGACGAGCCAGCCAAAGCTCCCTGTTCATGAAGGCGATGGAAGTGGCCAGGTCCAGCTTATAAGCAACACCGGTGGAGTAGTCCATCAGAAATCGCACTGACTGGATGGAGAAGGCAGTCAGATGAAAATGTCTTGAAAGGCGATCCCAGATGGACTGTGTGAACGGGCACTCGAAAAAGACATGGTCGATGGATTCAGGAGACCCACAAACCAAACAACCAGCAGAGCCGACTACTCCCCACTGATGTAGACGTTGGAGAGTATAGAATCCATGGTGCAGCAGACGCCATTGAAAATTGAAAACAGTCCTCTCGAAGGCGAAGGACTTGATGGCCTTCAAGATGGCTGACCATGGATATTCGGGGTGCCAGCGCACGATGTCAGAAGACGCACCCCGATCGGCCTGCTGGAAGAACCAAGATAGACGTAGGCTCCCCCAGTCTTGTGGGTCTACCTGACGCAGATCTTGAATAAAGGTCGCTAAGTCTCCCTGGATTCGGTTTTAGAACCCAGGAGATCGTAGGTTGATTGTCACTGGCAGCGAAGTGGGAACTGGAAGCCCATTCACCTTGAAGAAGAAACGCAGGTGCAGGAACAAAAAATTGGCCCAGATGGGAGGGGGAAGAAGGAAGACCCGGATCAAGGCAGCCATTCTCGCCGCAATGAGGTAGCGCCGGATGTTAGGCAGGCCAAGGCCTCCTCCCTCGAAGGGGATATACAGCAGTTCCCGGCGAAGGGGATGACGGGCTGCTGCATACCCCCAAATACAGTCTGCAATCGCACCATGCACCTTCTTCAAAAGTTGAGGAGATGGAAAGGCGAACAGGCATTTCGATGTCAATAGGGACAAGATGTGGGTCTTGATGAACCTCGCCTTGACAAACATCGAGGTGGAATAACGAAAGTTCTTGCCAAGGCGAGACAAACACTTGTCGATAACTTGCTGCCAGTGACGAGAGTCCATGTCGGGTAGAAAGGAGAAGACGTATCCCAGCACTGTGATTTGCTCACACCACGTTATTGGGAAGGTTTGAAGATAGTCCACTGTCCATTTCCCAATAGCGATGCCTTTAGACTTGACGAGATTGATGGAACTTCCCGTCGAAGTGCTAAAGTGATCGAAAGATTCTTTATAGATGCCCAGGGAATACGCATCAAATGCAAATAATACTACATCATCAGCGTATGCCAGCGTACGGATGTTGATGGAAGCAGCTGGCAAATCGTATCCCCGGACATCTGGGTGGCGATTAAGAAATTGTAATAATGGCTCCAAATAAAAAATGTATAAGAGGGGAGAGATGGGACACCCCTGCCTAACGCCTTTGGAGAGTTCGAAGAAAGGCGAGTTGGAGCCATTAATCGCCACGCATGACGTGGCAGAAGCATACAGTGCTGAGGTAATCGTAGCAAATTTCCGAAGATGAAGATGGTGAAACACTCGGAAAAGAAACACGTGATTCACCTTGTCAAAGGCCTTTTCCTGGTCAAGACTTAGGACGGCAAGAGTCTGACGACGCACACGCGCTTCCTCCATAACACATTTGATGGTGATGATGTTGTCGGACATCCTGCGAGATGGAATGGAGCAGGATTGTCCCGGATCGAAGAACTCGTCGGCGAAGCATTTTAGCCGTTACTGGAGCACGCCAGTGAAGACCTTATAATCTGTGTTGAGTAGAGTAATAGGCCTCCACTGGGTGACGAGTTCAGGATTCGGTACCTTGGGGAGTAAGATGATTCTCCCCGCGGTAAAGTCCGACGTGATGGAAGAAGGGTCCTTAAGTATGGAGTTGAAAACTTGCACCAGGAAAGGCCCATGAAGTTTCCAAGTCGCATTGTAGAACGAATACGGGATGCCGTCTAATCCAGGGCTGGACTGATGACGGCCATCCATTGACAGAAACTTCTTGACTTCATCTTCGGAAAAGGGACGGGTAATTGACAGGTCAGCATCCGCAGAGAAAGGTCTAAGTGCCTCGATCCAATTCGTCGTGGCGTCGGATGGAAAGACTGGGTGGCCAAAAAATGATGAAAAATGGGAGTGAAAAGCCGACAAGATGTCAGCGTCGGTTTCCACTGTCCCATTCTCCACCACCAAACGATGGCACCTCTTCTTGTTGGCGCGACGCCTCTCCTCAGCGAACGCAGCTGACGACATATTCCGGACGTCAGACGCCCAGGACAGTTTGGCCCTGAGAGCTGCGCCGGCGGCCTTGCGGATCATTAGAGCATTGATCTCGCTCTTCACCTGGCGGATGTCATCAGCATATGCCCCCCTTCGGGATGGAACAGCGGAGGAGGCGCAGGATTTCTTGGAGCATGAGGAGATGGCGCCGATTGCGTCTAGCAGCATCACACCCAATCTTTCTAAAGAAGCGACGGAGCTTAGATTTAAAGGAAAGCCGCGAAGCTAACGACGGAGGCAGGTTGTGAAGGTGTCTTTCCACAAACCGAACGAACATTCCCTTGTATTTATCGATGTCAAGCAGAGAAACGTTCAGGAACCAATTGTCCGAAGTAGTACCTGCAGAGGAGGCAGGGAATGGAGGGTTCCAGGACCACTTGATGGCACTGTGGTCTGAAAAAGAGCAAGGAATGACCTCCATGGAACCAGAGGCACCAGCGAAAGTGCGCGTCTACTAGGAAAAGGTCCAACCTTGATGACACAGAGGGCCCTTGGTGAAAGGTGGACCCCCTTTGGTTGGAATGGGAAGAAGACGCCCACAGATCGAATAGTGCATTCCGCTGGCACAACTGGTAGACATACCCAGATGAAAAGATGTTGTTCTCATCCGGATGGCAATTGAAGTCCCCAGCAACCACTGCAGGCAAGGACGAGCACAGGTAGAAGTCCAGTTCTTCAAAGAATGTCCGTTTCTCTGCTGATAAACACGGGGCGTACACATTAAGCAATCGGAATTTGAGACCAGATAGCAGGAGGTCCAAAGAAATTTCCCTGCACTCACAGTCAAAGACGCAGTTCGACACCACAATGGAGGGGTTGAAGATGATGGTAGCAACCCCCTGTCCATGTGGCGAAGATGAGTTGATGAAGAACTGCGCAGATGGATATTGACTGCGAAGGCCAGGTAGGTTAGCAAGCTGCTGCGAATCAGCAAGCTTAACCTCTTGAAGGAGTAGGATATCTGGCCTGTACAGGGCAACGAACGATGACAAAACCGATTGCTTGAAAGACGAACCAAGGGAACGAACGTTTAAGGAAAAGACCTTCACTGCGAATTTAGGCTGACGGGGGCTGACCTGTATCTGAAGGAGTCTTGAGCCTCACGGATGACGGAAGAGGCCCAGATGTCTTCCGTCTAGGGGAGCGAGCACGTCCCGAAGAGGAAGAGGGGCTGCGATGATGACGGTCTACGCAGGTGTCTCGTTCAGATGAAGAGGACATGGGAATCCCGTCCCTCTTGCTACGATGTCGTCGGGCCTTTTTCTTGCGAGGGCTCTTAGGCGTCGCAAGAAGATCCCGCTGAGCAGACGCTGATGGCTTGGTAGTCCCAGCAGAGGATGAAATAATACCAGGCGTGGGCGCACAGGCGATTCGAAGAGGCTGCGATGCCGATGTGAGAGCAGGTGGAGGAAGAGTTGGAAACTCCTCCACATCAAACACCGACCCGGAGCACAACGAATCGTCCAAGATGACTTCAGCAGAGTGGCAGTCCTCCAACATTGGGGAAACATCAGGCGAAGGTGCACGAGAGGAAACAGTCTCTTGCACCACACTAGGCCGAGGAGGGGGAGTCGGCATCTCCTTCCCAGGAGTCGTAGGACGTGGCGACGATGGTGGTGTCGTCTTCGAAATCCTTGGTGAAGGAGGAGGCGACGATGGTGGGGTCGCCTTCGACTTCCTCGGTGATGAAGAAGGCATCGATGGTGGGGCCAACTTTGATTTCCCCGATGAAGGAGGAGGTGACGACAACGATGGGGTCGTCTTCGACGTCCTTGGTAGAGGACAAGGCGCTGTTGCTCTGCTCGGCTCAGTTGACTTGGCCGGTGAAGTCATCTTTCCTGGTTGCTGGGACGACATTCCTTGAGGCGATGGCGTTGGGGCTGCTGATAGGGCATCTGACCTCTCCTGGCACTGGTGGAACTTGTGCACGGTCTTGTGGCAGAAATCACATTTCCGAAGGAGAGGACAGTCTTTTCGAACATGAGAAGTCTTTTTACAGTACCAGCAGCACTGCCTCTGGCCCTTGTACGACACGGAGACGGTTATTCCACGCATCACAAGGTTCGAAGGAATGTCTCTATGGAGTTCCATGAAGACTACGATGTCGCCCGTCATCTGAAGAGGAGAATCTGGGTGCAGGGGTTACGAAACTCTACGCACCACCCCATAGTCCGACATGTAGTCTCGGAGATATTTCTCAGCCATCAGTGGCGATGCACCCCGGATAAGAACTGGAACGTATCCGGGTTCGGCGTAGCTTAGGTGGACGGTGGTTTGTCCAACCTTGAAGAAGTCCGCATCGACAATTCGGTCTGCGATATTCTGTTGCCTGCAGAGCATCTTCGATTCTGTCGAAGAAAGCCTCTGCAGAACAGTCACAGCGGGGTGACCCGACGGGAGAACCGGAGGTATACGCGTTTTAGCGTATAGCTCCTTCATGAACATGCCGACGGCGAAGGGGCCGTCGGCAATCATATCAACCATGCGATCCATGGTTGATATCAGGAAAGTTTTAGATTTTTAAGGAGAAAGTAGACCTCCCCCAGGACACACCAGGGGGAGGCGAACGCACTACACACTTCCTCAAACTATGGATGGGAGAGGAGGCTGTTGGAGCTAAGGCAGATGGTGTTGCCTCAGCAGACGCCTAAAAAAAAAGATCTTGAATAACTAGGCGTCTAGGCGCACATGCCGTAAGTTTCTAGCAGTCCGATTGAGGACTGCGCAACTTATTCAAACGCCTCAGAAATGAGGCCCGTTTGCTACCGACGAAGTATCAAAAGGCCATCGGAAAAGTGAAGTGGAAGGTCTGGCCTCCTCCGATGACCTCGCATAAACACTTGGATGTTGAGAAGCGTTTCTTAAACGTAGACGGACCTAGCTTTGACCATTCAAGAAGAAGAAAAAATCGGAGTTGAATGGCCACTTTCTTCCATACAGCTGTGAGTGATGGAGGATGACCTAGCGATCGACCTACACGGGCCAGCCAAAGTTCTTTATTAATGAAGGCGATCGCCAGAGCTAGGTCCGGATTCAATACCTCGCCGGTGGAATCGTTAATGAAGAAGCGCACAGACTGATACGAAAAGTGTACCAGCCCGTAATGCTGCCTCAAACGATCCCAGATGGACTTCGCAAACGGGCACTCGTAAAAAATATGGCTGACAGTCTCATCAGCGCCGCAGAACAGACATCCAGCAGACCCGACCACTCTCCACTGATGAAGTCGTGTAAAAGAGTGAAATCCGTGATGCAACAGTCGCCATTGGTAGTTAAATAATGTCCGCTCGAAAGCAAAAGATTTCAGTAGCTTTAGGATTGCTGCCCACGGATAATTAGGGAAGAACTTAAGGATGTCAGTTGTCTCCCCTGGGTCAGACTGCTGGAAGAACCACGCTAGACGTAATGAGCCCCACTCTTGTGGATCCAGACGGCGCAACATGGGCAAAAAAGACACAATATCGGTGGTAAATGTCATATACAGGTTTGGATGACGATGATAAGTAACCACTGGCAACAAGGAAGGCAATGGAAGCCTATTCACCTTGAAGAAAAAACGTAAATGCGAGAAAACAAAATTCGCCCACATGGGGGGAGGGAAAAGGAACACCCGAATCATTGCAGCCAGTCTGGCAGCAATGAGATATCGTTTGATATCGGGTAAACCTACGCCACCTCTCTCGAAGGGGGTAAAGATGAATGAGGCTCGCACTGGATGACGTCGCTGAGCAGACATTCCCCACACGCAGCTCACCATCGCACTACGCAGTCTCTGGAGGTCTTTGTAAGAAGGCAAGTTGAATAGGCATTTAGATGTTAACACTGGAAGCACATGTGTCTTTATAAACCTCACCTTGACAAACATTGAAGTTGGAAACCGGAAGTTTCTGTCAAGGCGAGCGATGCACTTCTCAATCACTTGTTGCCAGTGCATAGAGTCCATAGTCGGTAGAAAGGAGAAGACATATCCTAGCACCACGATTCGGTCACACCATGTTATTGGGAAAGTTTTAAGATAGTCCACAGTCCAGTTCCCAATAGCAATTCCTTTAGACTTGACGAGGTTGATGGAACTCCCCGTCGAAGTACTAAAGCGGTCAAAGGACTCTTTATAGATGCTCAAGGAATATGAATCAGACGCAAAAAGCACTACGTCATCCGCATAAGCCAGTGTCCTGATGTTAATGGATGCGGCTGGCAGATCATATCCTCGAACATCTTGGTGGCGATTCAAAAACTGTAGTAATGGTTCCAGGTAAAAAATGTACAGGAGGGGGGATAAAGGACACCCCTGCCTGACACCTTTTAAGAGTTCGAAGGTGGAAGATGTGAAACCATTAATCGCCACGCATGATGTGGCCGAATCGTAGAGAGCGGATATCACCGTAGCAAAAGCCTGAAGACGAAGATGACGGAACACGTTGAAAAGAAATAAATGGTTCACTTTGTCAAAAGCCTTCTCTTGGTCAAGGCTTAACACAGCAAGAGTTTGATGGCGTGCACAGGCTTCCTCCATCACGCACCGAATAGTGATTAAATTGTCCGACATCCTGCGAGATGGAATAGAGCAGGATTGTCCGGGGTTGATGAACTCGTCGGCGTAGATTTTAAGTCTTGATTGGAAGACGCCAGTGAAGACCTTATAATCCGTGTTAAGAAGGGTTATAGGCCTCCACTGGGTGACGAGCTCTGGATTCGGCACTTTAGGGAGCAGGATGATTTTCCCCACAGTGAACTCTGCTGTGATGGAGGAAGGATCCTTGATGATAGAATTCAGCACTTGAACCAAGAAAGGGCCAAGAAGTTTCCATGTCGCATTGTAGAAGGAGTACGGAATGCCATCCATACCCGGGCTGGACTGATGACGGCCGTCCGCTGACAGGAACTTCTTGACTTCGTCTTCGGTGAAGGGACGTGTAATGAAGGCATCGGAATCCTCTGAAAAAGGTCGTAGTGACTCAATCCAATTGTCCGTGGCGTCTGATGGGAAGATTGGGTTACTAAAGGCAGATGAAAAGTGGGAGTGGAAAGCTGATAAGATGTCAGAATCAGCATCCACTTCCCTACCTTGCACTACTAAGCGGTGACATTTCTTGACGTTGGCTCGTCGTTTCTCCTCAGCGAATACAGCCGATGACATATTTCTGACGTCAGCAGCCCAGGTGAGTTTGGCTCTGAGAGCTGCGCCAGATGCTTTTCGGATCATCAGAGCGTTGATTTCGCTCTTCACCTGACGAATATCGGCCGCAAACTCCTCCTTAGGGGTGGAATTTCGGAGGAGCCGGAGGATTTCTTGGAGCATAAGGAGATGACGATGGCGGCGCCTCGCAGCATCAATCCCAATCTTCCTAAAAAAATCGTTTGATTTTGTCCTTGAAAACAAGCCACGAAGCAAGAGTAGGAGACACATTGTGGAGATGCTTTTCCACAAACTGAACGAACATTCCCCAGAATTCCTTGTCGTCGAGCAGAGAAACATTCAAGAACCAGTTTTTATTTGAAGCACTACCTGCGGCGCAAGCTGAAGATGGAGGTTTCCATGACCACATGATGGCACTGTGGTCAGAGAAAGAACAAGGAATCACCTCCATCTGTCCAGGTGAGCCAGCAAAAGCATTATCGATCAAAAATAGGTCTAATCTAGATGACACAAAGGGTCCTTGATGGTAAGTGAACCCCGGATGATTGGTCAGTCAGTGATTGGTCCAAAGATCGAATAATGCATTTTGCTGACATAAATGATGCACATATCCAGACGAAAAGATGTTATCATTGTCTGGGTGGCAGTTGAAGTCGCCAGCAATCACCACAGGCACAGCACAACACAAATAAAAGTTCAGATCGTCGAAAAAAGTCTGTTTCTCTGCTCTTCTACACGGCGCATATACGTTAAGCAATCGGAAAGACACACCTGATGATAAAATGTCTAACGAAATTACTCTGCACTCGCAGTCATAAATACAGTTCGACACCTGAATGGAAGGGTTAAGGATGATCGTAACAACCCCTTGTCCAACAGGTGAAGATGAGTTTATGAAGAACTGCGCATTAGGAAATTGACTGCGAAGGCCAGGTAGATTATAACAGTTCTGCGTGGAAGCTAATTTAACTTCCTGCAGAAGAAGGATATCTGGCCTGTACAGAGCAATAAAAGTTAATAGTACCGATTGCTTAAAATGGGAACCCAGGGAACGTATGTTCAGCGAGATGACTTTCATTCAGAGGATTTAGATGGAAGAGGCTGACCTAACTTCGATGGAGGCTGGTCCGTCTTCGATGACGAATGTGGCTCAGCAATCCTTCGAAGCGGTGAGCGCATCCGATGAGAGGAACTATGGCGGCTACCCACACTGCCGTCCCTCTCGGAAGATGATGATGCCTTCTTGTCCCTTCTGCTACGATGGCGGGTCTTCTTTTTACGGGGAGACTTGTTCTCCGTACGCCCTTCCAGCTGCGTCGATGTGGAGATCGCCGTTGGAACCGAAGATAACACAGGGAACGCTGCAGGAAGAAGGGTGATTCCCACTGGCTGCGACGCTGGTAGAGACGGAGGGGGGAGAGCTGGAAATTCCTCCTCCAAAGGCGTCGAAATATCACCCAATGGGGCATCGATGTCTTCCTCTGCAGAGACCACTTCATCCATCACGATGTCGCTTGATGGCAGAAGCAGGGACGTATCCTCAGCAACCTCTGAAGACGGAGGGAGTGAAGATGGCGGCTCTAATCCCTGCTCGTCTTCAGTTGGAAGTGGAGGCAAAGATGGCTCAGGTGAAGCGGCCCGCGACATACGTGGAGAAGGTATGGGCCGGGCCAGTCGTTGTGGCTCTGCAACTTGTTCTAAAGATGTCATCTTCGGTGACGGACGAGGCGTTGACGCAACTACTGCAGCACTGCTGTCAATCTTCTCCGGGCAATGATAGTGTCTGCCCACCAAGCGGGAACATTTCACACACTTCTTCAGGAGAGGGCAATCTCTTCTGACATGAGAAGATTTCTTGCAGTACCAACAGCACTGCTCATCCCCTTATAGTACACGAAGACACGTTCTCCATGTAAAATAAGGGAATCTGGAATGTCCTTATCCAGCCTCATATCGAAATATATGTCGCCGTTCTGGAGATGGGGAGTATCAGTGTGCTCGGGAAGATAGATACCGAGCACTTCCCCAAACTCAGACATAAAATTTCGGATATAAGCCGTGGACAACAACGGCGAAATTCCCCTGACGTGGACTGTGAGGTGGCCAGGGTCCGCGTGATAAAAGTTGACGGTGGTGTTGCCAACTTTCACGCACTCCACATCGACGATGCGATCAGCAATTGAACTTGATTTGCAGAGCATTCTCAACTCCGTAGAGGAGAGTCTCTGCA
The DNA here is from genome assembly GCA_023313115.1 of Rhysida immarginata. Taxonomy (NCBI): domain Eukaryota; kingdom Metazoa; phylum Arthropoda; class Chilopoda; order Scolopendromorpha; family Scolopendridae; genus Rhysida; species Rhysida immarginata. The sequence goes on from JAHWFO010058452.1 coordinate 50,879, forward strand.
ACACCAAGATGGAAGGGTCTTCAGACGCTAATACAGGCGGTACCCCAGATTTGGCGTACAGCGCCTTCATGAAACTGGCGACGGAAAATGGTCCGTCCGCCATTAACATGACCATTCGGTCCATGGTCAAACCAAAGAAAAAAAAAAGAAAAGGTCACAAAAAAGTTCGATGGGGGGGTGAAACCTCCCCCGGGGTCGCCGGAGGGAGGGACACTAGAATTCACAAAGTCACTCAGCAAGGCAATGAGATGGGAGAGGCTGTTGGAGCTAAGGCAGATGGTAATGCCTCAGCAGACGCCTAAACAGGGATCTTTAAATTTCTAGGCGCCTAAGCGCACATGCCGAAAAGTGTCTAGCAGTCCTATTAGGGACTGCGCAACTTTTATAAACGCCTCAAAAACGAGGCCCGTTCGCTACTGGCGAAGTATCAGAAGGCCATCGGAAAAGTGAGGTGGAAAGTCTGGTCTCCTCCGATGACCTCGCATAAACACTTAGATGTTGCATAGTGTTTCTTAAACGAAGACGGACCTAGCTGTGACCATTCTAGAAGAAGAAAAAATCGAAGCTGAATGGCCACTATCCTCCATACAGCTGTAAGTGATGTAGAATGACCTAGCGATCGACTTACATGAGCCAGCCAAAGTTCTTTATTAATGAAGGCGATCGCTAGTGCTAGGTCCGGTTTCAATACCTCGCCGGTGGAATCGTTAATGAAGAAACGCACAGACTGGTACGAAAGCTGTACCAGCCCGTAATGCAGCTTCAAACGATACCAGATAGACTTGGCAAACGGGCACTCGTAAAAAATATGGCTGACCGTCTCGTCAACGCCGCAGAACAGACATCCAGCAGACCCGACCACTCTCCACTGATGAAGTCGTGTAAGAGAGTGAAATCCGTGATGCAACAGTCGCCATTGGTAATTAAATACTGTCCGCTCGAAAGCAAAAGACTTCAGCAGCTTTAGGACTGCTGCCCACGGATAATCAGGAAAAAACTTGAAGATGTCGGTTGTTTCTCCTGAGTCGGACTGCTGGAAGAACCACGATAGGCGCAATGAGCCCCACTCTTGTGGATCCAGACGGCGCAGCATAGGGAAAAATGTCACAATGTCAAGGGAAAAAGTCTTATATAGGTGTGGTTGTTGATGATAGGTAACCACTGGCAACAAGGGTGGTAATGGAAGCCTATTCACCTTAAAGAAGACACGTAGATGCGAAAACACAAAATTCGCCCACATGGGGGGAGAAAAAAGGAATACCCGAATCATTGCAGCCAGTCTGGCCGCAACAAGATAACGTTTGATGTCGGGTAAACCTAAGCCGCCTCTCTCGAAGGGGGTAAAGATAAAAGAGGCCCGCACTGGATGATGACGCTGAGCCGACATTCCCCACACGCAGTTCACCATCGCACTACGCAACCTCTGAAGGTCTTTGTATGAAGGCAAGGTGAATAGGCATTTCGATGTTAACACAGGAAGCACATGCGTCTTTATAAACCTCACCTTGACGAACATTGAAGTTGGGAAGCGAAAGCTTCTGTCAAGGCGAGTGATGCACTTTTCAACCACTTGTTGCCAGTGCATAGAGTCCATAGTCGGTAGAAAAGAGAAGACATATCCAAGCACCACGATTCGGTCACACCACGTTATTGGGAAAGATTTAAGATAGTCCACAGTCCAGTTCCCAATAGCAATACCTTTAGACTTGACGAGGTTGATGGAACTCCCCGTCGAAGTACTAAAGTGGTCAAAGTTCTCTTTATAGATGCTCAAGGAATATGAATCAGACGCAAAAAACACTACGTCATCCGCATAAGCCAGTGTCCTGATGTTAATGGATGCGGCTGGCAGATCATATCCTCGAACATCATGGTGGCGATTTAAAAACTGTAGTAATGGTTCCAGATAAAAAATGTACAGGAGGGGGGATAATGGACAACCCTGCCTGACACCTTTTAAGAGTTCGAAGGTGGAAGATGTGGAACCATTAATCGCCACGCATGATGTGGCCGAATAGTAGAGAGCGGAGATCATCGTAGCAAAAGCCCGAAGACGAAGATGACGAAACACTTTGAAGAGAAATAATTGATTCACTTTGTCAAATGCCTTTTCTTGGTCAAGGCTTAACACAGCTAGAGTTTGCCGGCGTGCACAGGCTTCCTCCATCACGCACCGAATGGTGATTAAATTGTCCGACATCCTGCGAGATGGAATAGAGCAGGATTGTCCGGGTTTGATGAACTCGTCAGCATAGATTTTAAGTCTTGATTGGAAGACGCCAGTGAAGACCTTATAATCCGTGTTGAGAAGGGTTATTGGCCTCTACTGGGTGACGAGCTCTAGATTCGGCACTTTAGGCAGCAGGATGATTTTCCCCCTAGTGAACTCTGCGGTAATGGAGGAAGGATCTTTGATGATGGAATTCAGCACTTGAACCAAGAAAGGGCCAAGAAGTTTCCATGTCGCATTGTAGAAAGAGTATGGAATGCCATCCATACCCGGGCTGGACTGATGACGGCCGTCCGCTGACATGGACTTCTTGACTTCGTCTTTGGTGAAGGGACGTGTAATGAAGGCATCGGAATCCTCTGAAAAAGGTCGCAGTGACTCAATCCAATTGTCCGTAGCGTCTGATGGGAAGATTGGGTTACTAAAGGCAGACGAAAAGTGGGAGTGGAAGGCTGATAAGATGTCAGAATCAGCAACCACTTCCCTACATTCCACAACCAAGCTGCGACATTTCTTGATGTTGGCTCGACGTCTCTCCTCAGCAAATACGGCCGATGACATATTTCTGACGTCAGCAGCCCAGGTGAGTTTGGCTCTGAGCGCTGCGCCAGATGCTTTACGGATCATCAGAGCATTGATTTCGCTCTTCTCCTGACGAATATCGGCCGCAAACTCCTCCTTAGGGGTGGAATTTCGGAGGAGCCGGAGGATTTCTTGGAGCATAAGGAGATGACGACGTCGGCGCCTCGCAGCATCAATCTCAATCTTCCTAAAAAATCGTTTGATTTTATCCTTGAAAACAAGCCACGAAGCAAGAGTAGGAGACACATTGTGGAGATGTTTTTCCACAAACTGAACAAACATTCCCCAGTATTCCTTGTCGTCGAGCAGAGAAACGTTCAGGAACCAGTTTTTGTTTGAGGCACGGGCTGAAGATGGAGGTTTCCAAGACCACATGATGGCACTGTGGTCAGAAAAAGAACACGGAATAACCTCCATCTGTCCAGGTGAGCCAGCAAAAGCATTATCGATCAAAAATAAGTCTAGTCTCGATGATATAAGGGGTCCTTGATGGTAAGTGAACCCCGGATGAGTTGTCAGTGACTGGTGTGTCCATAGATCGAATAATGCATTTTGCTGACATAACTGATGCACATGTCCAGACGAAAAGTTGTTATCATCGTCTGGATGGCAGTTGAAGTCGCCTGCAATTACCACAGGCACAGCACAACACAAATAAAAGTTCAGATCGTCGAAGAACGTCTGTTTCTCTGCTCTTCTGCATGGCGCATACACATTAAGCAATCGGAAAGACATACCTGATGTTGAAATGTCTAACGAAATTACTCTGCACTCGCAGTCAAAAACACAGTTCGACACCTGAAGGGAAGGGTTAAAGATGATTGAAACAACCCCTTGTCCAACAAGTGAAGATGAGTTTATGAAGAACTGCGCATTAGGAAATTGACTGCGAAGGCCAGGTAGATTATAACAGTTCTGCGTGGAAGCTAATTTAACTTCCTGCAGAAGAAGGATATCTGGCCTGTACAGAGCAATAAAAGTTAATAGTACCGATTGCTTAAAATGAGAACCCAGGGAACGTATGTTCAGCGAGATGACTTTCATTCAGAGGATTTAGATGGAAGAGGCTGACCTAACTTCGATGGAAGCTGGTCCGTCTTCGATGACGAATGTGGCTCAGCAATCCTTCGAAGCGGTGAGCGCATCCGATGAGAGGAACTATGGCGGCTACCCACACTGCCGTCCCTCTCGGACGATGATGATGCCTTCTTGTCCCTTCTGCTACAATGGCGGGTCTTCTTTTTACGGGGAGACTTGTTCTCCGTACGCCCTTCCAGCTGCGTCGATGTGGAGATCGCCGTTGGAACCGAAGATAACACAGGGAACGCTGCAGGAAGACGGGTGATTCCCACTGGCTGCGACGCTGGTAGAGACGGAGGGGGGAGAGCTGGAAATTTCTCCTCCAAAGGCGTCGAAACATCACCCAATGGGGCATCGATGTCTTCCTCTGCAGAGACCACTTCATCCATCACGATGTCGCTTGATGGCTGAAGCAAGGATGTCTCCTCAGCAACCTCTGAAGACGGAGGGAATGATGATGGCGCCTGCTCGTCTTCAGTTGGTAGAGGAGGCAAAGATGGCTCCGGTGAAGCGGCCAGCGACGTACGAGGAGAAGGTACGGGTCGGGCCGATCGTTGTGGCTCTGCATCTTGCTCAACTGATGTCATCTTCGGTGACGGACACGGCGTTGACGTCCCCGCTGGGGTACTGCCGTCCATCTTCTCCGGGCAGCGATGGTTCCTGCCCACCAAGCGAGAACATTTGGCACACTTTTTCAGGAGAGGGCAATCTCTCCTGACATGAGAAGATTTTTTGCAGTACCAACAGCACTGCCTCATCTCCTTATAGTACACGAAGACACGTTCTCCGTGTAAAATAAGGGAATCTGGAATGTCCTTGTCCAGCCTCATATCGAAATATATGTCGCCGTTCTGGAGCCGGGGAGTATCTGCGTGCTCAGGGCGGTAGATACCGAGCACTTCCCCAAACTCTGACATAAAATTTCGAATATAAGCCGTGGACAACAACGGCGAAATTCCCCTGACGTGGACTGTGAGGTGGCCAGGGTCCGCGTGATAGAAGCTGACGGTGGTGTTGCCAACTTTCACGCACTCCACATCGACGATGCGATCTGCAATAGCGCTTGATTTGCAGAGCATTCTCAACTCCGTAGAGGAGAGTCTCTGCAACACCAAGATGGAAGGGTCCTCAGAAGCTAAAACAGGCGGGACACCGGATTTGGCATACAGCGCCTTCATAAAGCTGGCGACGGAAAATGTCCCGTCCGCCATTAACATGACCTTACGGTCCATGGTCAAAAAGTAAAAAATAAAGTCACAAAAAAGTTCGAGGGGGGGGGGTGAAACCTCCCCCGGGGTCACCGGGGGGAGGGTCACAAAAAGTCACAAATTACTCACGCACGCGAGGAATTGATGGTTGCGGCGTGAGTAATTATTAAGTTCAAAGGCAAAGTCACTTACACTTCACAAACACTGAAGGTCTAGTCGAGATAGGTCATGGCAGGCATCTCAAATAGTTCCGTTCCAGGCGGCTTATGGGAGAGGAGCTGATGATGTCGATTCAGAGACCGAACTGATACTGCCTGAACATACTACTTTTAGTTAACAGCAAACCTACTAGAACAAAAAAATATTTAAATATCACGTCCCGCGTGACAGAGTTCTTGGAAAGGAAAAGACACATTTGCTCCAAGAAAACGAGCTATTTAATACAACGACGACTAAACAATGGCAACAAAGAAAAACGTGAAACTTTTAACAATAGCGATGACGATGAACCTCGGGGAAAGAAAAGACAATTAACGAAAATCGTATTTCATAAAAAAAAATTTAAAATTTCTCCTAGAAATTAAATTTTTAAAACACGAAAAAACTATACTGCAAAAAAAAAAGGTTTTCCCAAATTTAATAGTTCATGAAAGAGCGTTCTTAGGAAAACATGTATAAGGTACGGCAAAGAGAGAGATGAATTTTAAATAATCAGGCTTGAAAAAGCAAACGGGAGATATCATTTCTAAGAAACGCGTCATTATTAAAAGACGACGAGAGAAGACATTGAGCTCACGCACGGAATAATTCTAATAAACGGAATTAGGTAAACTTACGAACTCCGAACGCTTAACTAAAAGCCTTGACGGAAAAAATTAAAATAGTCAAAAAGATCCTCAAGCGACCAATGTAAATTTTCTATGGGAATAATAACCTAAGAAAAAAGGAGAAATGACGCGAAGAAAAATTGACATTTTTAATTTCCCAGGCGAAGATTATCATTAACCAGTAAAACTGACGCTAACCGAACGCGTCGAGTAATCCCTTTATAACAAAAGTGGAGGGGGACTACGGTAACCTCCGTTTAAAAAAATAGTAAAGCGTAAGGTACAAAGTTAGCGGATTACCTACACCGTTAAACATGGGAGCTGAAATAGTTAAAGGGTAAATAATGGGTGACCGGAATCAGGAATATCGATAAGTCGTGGAGGGATAGAAACACGACGTTGGAAGAGTCTGCGATGAGAGATAATGATAGCAGAAAAGACTATCGTAAAACGTCGAAGACGAAAAAAAAATGTTAATACTGTAGAGGGTGTAAAGGTACGCAACGGGCAGACAGGGTGTAAACGGCAGTATAACCTAACATGTTATGAACATCCTTATCGTTGCGACTCCAGGTTTCTGTAAAAATTAAGACGTTAGGGCAGACAGAAATTGTGTCGAGGTTAACCACCAGTTCGTTAAAATTTGCAAAAAAGCTCCGAATATTTAAATAGTTGATAAATCGTCTCTGGTAATACTCGTGTGTGAGAGCCTACCGTTAACGTTATCTATAGAGTCGGGCCACTGAAAGACGGACGTATCCATAATTCATAGGGAAATTGAATTTCTACGCCGACACGTGCAGGGATGGGGAGGAACTAGGTTGGTCTAAGTCGGCAATAGTCTGAATGGAAGTGATTTTGGCAGTGGGATCCTTTACAAAAACTCGTCCGTAGGCTGACCAGGCGTTGCATGGGCCAAATTTGGATTTGGCTAAATACAGGAAGCGGTATCGGGATGGCATCAGCTCTTCGGCGATGTGGGTGGGTGAACCTTTCAGCTTGCTCCAGTTTTTTATAATTTGAACTTTAGATGAAAGTAAGGTGAACTGTAGTAGGATGGGTCGAGTCTTGTCGGGAGTATGAGGGCCGATGCGGGAAGCAGAGGAGATCACAGTGGAGTCTTGGTGGACGTTGAGCTTACTTGAAAACAGGTCTAGGCACAAGAACCTGGTGTCTTCAGTGGGTGATTCTGGTAGACCATAGATTCTTATGTTGGTGGTCTCTCGTAATGATCTATTTCCTCAATGCGTTGTAATAGACTGGGGATTGAGGCGTTGGGAGAGGAAGTGGCAGGGTGGTCAGGTAGGATGTAAGGTGTATTAAGATTAGTTATTGCAGTTTCTATTTTACTGAGGCGGTTATCAAGTTTAGCAAGATGTGATTCAGTTGTCGAAATGCGATTAATTAAGTTCGCAAATAAGGTATCTATTTTTGTGGTGAGGCGCTGTAGAAGAGAGTTAAATAAACAGCTAAGGCAAGGAGTGGGGTCAAGGTCAAGGGTTGGATTGCAGACGCAGAGAGACAAAGAATTGAAGTGGTCAGAGGAAACAAAGAGTAAATAGGATAAGTAAATAGGCCAGAAAAATCTAAGCAATGGAAATAGAAGAAGTAAGCAAACAACTACATTATATACCGAAAAGAAACTAAAATTAAGGAAACTGATACAGCCGAAAAATGGAAGTAAGAAACAGCAGTAACAGTTGCAGTTAATTCCCCTTCCCTATTTTCCTTTTTAAAGGAGAATGTGTAAATAAAAGAATAAATACATAACTGAGTGAATAAGTACATATATAACTAAGAGTGTAACTAAATATATAACTAGAAGGAAAAATATATGGCTAAGAGCTGAAGCTGAAAAACTATTAACGCTAGATAGAACCTACGGTAAAGTAGAATACGATAAGCTGGCAGTAGGGAGAAGGAAGACTCTAAATATCGGGCGAGGGTGGGCTGCAGGTAGGGGAAAACTGTGAAGACTGGGGTGGGAATGGGAGCAATTGAAGACTCGTCTGGCCTCCAGGATAACTACACGATGACTGATATTTCAACCGTTTGGCTACAAGAGACACACAAAGCCAACAAAAGGCGTGCAGTGGTGGACAAAGAAGGTTTAGGTTGAAATACAATAGACATTTGGACTAAATCTCTAATTTAAAAAAATATGATTAAAGACTGACAGAATTTGATATCATGTGCTTCGCCAATTTCGTCGTATGGTATACACCGGTAATGAATAGAATATATGTCAACAGAGATGAAGTTGTTAATTAAAGACTAACCCAGAAATTTAGGAAGTCAGCCTCTGAGACAGCCTAGCACGAATGCCCTATTCTTTAACATGGGAAAACGAATTTAAGCGGTTCTCACAAAAATATTTTAATAGATATCAGCAAACCATAAAAATCGTACTTACATTCGAGGTTTTTCTTTCGAGTGGTGCATTTTCCATGCCCGTACGATTAAAACTTGATTTTTAGCAGGTGTCTGCAATTTTTTTTTGTATATTTTTAGCTTTTAACCTTACGTCTATGGTGGAAAGTTCAACACTCGCATCGAAAAAAATTTATTTCTCCTCAACGAAAACGCAGCGCCAAAAGCGTTTTTTGTCACTCAATATAAACATTCCAAAGAAAATTTTCGTTATTTTTTTTTATATTGAAAATAAAACATTATTAGAAAGTGCAAAATCGTTTTATTTATCAATTTTATACATAATGACCGTTATTACTGATCGTTAATGCGCATGTCTGCACCTATCTCAACTTCCGCTTTCTCTAGTAGGAAGAGCTTAAAATGAACGTCTGCTGAACTGGTCGTCGCGACGCGTCGATTAAACTGAAATTTTGGAAGACTGATTAAAGAAAACATGTATTAAATAGTCGTCTAAAAGTACATAGTATACGTACATAAGAGTTTTTGATTTTATGGATTGTGCATGTTTCGTTAATTGATACAAACTCTTGCAAATAAGTAGAAGAAGCAGCAGCTGCCATTTCTCTCTCCAATCGCAGCATGTGTATGTTCCCAGGAAACAAGTTTCTACCCCAACCAGACTGCGAGAAAATGTATCCTAACGAATATAGGACGGTTTATTGGTATTACATAACAACAAAATCCGTATGTATTATCATTGATTTCGGATGAGCACGTTTAATGCGAAACGTGAGCCCAGGAATGGATGATAGGGAGGGGGAGCGCAGCAGCCCTACGGAGGATCTCCAGCGATCGCGATCTTCTGCTATCAGGCGCATGTCCTCCCTGTTAATATCCAAGCGACTCGAACCCAGATTCTCCATGTAGTCTAGCCACCTGTTTCTAGGCCGACCCCTTGGTCTCTTACCCACTGGCTTGAAAAATAACAACTGCCTAGGAAGACCTGTTTGCGGCATCCGTATCACGTGACCATACCAGCGCAACTGAGATCTCTCAATGCGGAGAAGTAGCAACTCAACACCTAAAGACTCCCTTATTGTGCAGCTGTGCACTCTATCTAGTAGGGTAACACCTGCCACACCTCTCAGAAATCTCATTTCGGCCGCTTGTACCCGCGAACGCACTCTTTCGGTCATTACCCAAGCCTCATGACCATAGGTGAGAATGGGGACAAAGATAGATTTAAAGACGGAGAGCTTGGCTTTGTTATCCAGCTCACGTTTCGTTACCACGGATCGCCACAGTTCACGTCTGACACAACTTGCTGCACCGATCCGAGCATCCAATTCTTTCTCCTGCCGTCCATCACTCGTGAATGCATTCCTGAGATACTTGAATTTCTCCACCTGTCTCAATGAGACTCCCCTAACATGGAGAGCGCACTGAGCAGGCTGTCTTAAAAAGTCCAGAACTTCGGTTTTAGCCACACTGATCTTCATCCTAGCTTCTTCACATTAGGCTGCAAACCGGTCTAGTGCATGCTGAAGGTTCGTACGAGAAGACCCAAGGAGGACAAGGTCGTCAGCAAAGAGCAACCTCTCCACCAGGCAGTCGCCCACACAAACACGCTCATCGCCTCAGCTACCCCTGTCTTACCAGTCCATAAAAATAATGAACAAGAGGGGTGACAGTACGCACCCTTGGCGGAGTCCAACACCCACGGTGAACGGTGTTTGACTTAAAACCATTTATCTGGACACACATCTCAGAGCTTTCGTGCAGAGACATGACAGCAACCAGTAATTGCCCATCCACTCCCTACTCTTGCAACACTTGCCAAAGCTTCTCCCGAGGAACTCTGTCATATGCTTTTTCGAGGTCCACAAAGCAATCGTAGGCCTCTTTTGCATACTCCCAGGATTTCTCAAAGATTTGCCTTAAAGCAAAGATGTGATCCGTCGTGCTTCGGCCAGATCGGAAACCACACTGCTCCCCCGACAGTTTGGAGTCGACTATTTCCCGACTTCTCTTCTCCAGACACTTAACGTACACTTTCCCAGGAATGCTGAGCAAAGAGATGCCTCGATAGTTGTTGCAATCTCTCTGATCTCCCTTTTTGAGGATAGGGATCACGATTCCTGTCTGCCATTGCTTATGGGCCTGTCCAGATATCCTAGCAACCTGACACACTCGAGTCAGCCACAGGATACCATTCTGATTTAAGGCCTTTAACATCTCGGACCGGATTTCATCATTACCTGCTGCTTTGCTAGTCTTCAGGGACTTAATTGCCCATCTGACTTCTGTTTCAGTGATACTACCGTGACTATCCTCCGTTCCAAGGTGCACCTCATGTGCATCAGTTGTTGCTGTCACCGGATTAAGAGAAGAAAAGTATTCCTTCCACCTATGCAATACGCTCTCCTCCGTTTTCAGCAGCCTCCCATCTGAACTCTTAATAGTTTGTGATGAAAGAGACTTCTTTCCACGGAGGTGGCGCACGGTCTGCCAGAACACATTGTTTGCCGAACCATAGTCTGCCTCCAATTTCTCCCCGAACTTCTCGCAGGCCTTGGCTTTGGGTGTTGATACTGTCTTTGCTGCTGCTTTTCGCGCCTCAGAGTATCGCACTCGACTCGAAGTTGACTTATTTGCAAGCCATAGCAAATAGGCTTCCTTCTTTGCCTTGACAGCTTCTTGGACTTCACCGTTCCACCACGCAGTCCTTTTCTCACCGCCCTGCGCCACACTCAGCCGCTTACGACCACAGCACAATGCTGCCGAAGTAATCACAGCAGTTTTAAACAACTGCCACTCCTCTTCAACAGTACCACGATCACTGAGTAGTTCTTTGAAATTTGAAGATATGTTATCTGCAAAGGTCTTCCTCACAGCTCTATCCTCCAATACCACCCAGTTGATGCGCCAAGATGGTCTGAACCTAGTATTTCGCTTGGTTGGCATGGATTCAGAGAACCGCAAAGTGCAGACAACAAGATGGTGATCAGTTGATAGTTTTGCCCCTCAGCTCACACGAGTATCCAACACTGATCGGAATAAGTCGGCTGAAACGATTACAAAATCAATCAGTGACTTCTGGTCCATTGCATCCCTGTACCAGGTATACTTATGGACATGCCTGTGCTGGAAGAAGGTGTTTGTGATGGAAAGTCCATTGTTGCAACAGAGATCCAACAAGCACCTCCCATTCGCATTTAAATCGGGGTCATCTTTCCTCCCAATCACGCCCTTCCACGTTTGGTCATCAGCACCTACGTGTGCATTGAAGTCGCCCACCAGAATGACAGAATCTGCACTCCCTCTCCTGCTAAGAGCAGCATCAACTTCATCTAGAAAAAGTGAGTACTCTGTGACTGCATTCGGAGCATTTGCAACGAATAGAGAGAGCCTCAGGAGACACAGTCTTCCACTAAGGGGGTCCATTCTGCAACATAATCTGCCAGCGGGGGACTTGTGAGTATCCCCACTCCCGCCTGGGCAGTCATGTTAGGGTCGACACCAGAGTAGTAAAGCTTCCACCCTCCTTCTAAGTCCACAGTTCCAGAACCCGGACGTTTCGTAGAGGTAATACCTATGATATCCAGTCGATACCGTTTGGCTTCCTCCACTAACTCTGATTCCTTTCCTGTCATGGAGAATACGTTCCAAGTGCCGATTGACAGCACCCGATCCCGTTGTCGATTTACCCATTTCTCCTCGCATAGCGAGTGCACTGGTGGGGCTTCTTGGAGGCATTGCTCCGAGATAACAGCCTCTGCCTAACTCCCGATGCGGGTGACTTTAACCTGCGCCACACCCGATGCAGTATGAATTCTCTTATTCATCGACATTATGAGATATATGTTTGTTTGGATACTCTTCGTCTAACTTCTCAACCATGACCTTTCTGGTAAGGGTGACCCTAAAGTAGCAGTGCTACAACCAGCATAGCACACAGAATCCCTGAAGCATCCAAACCCCTGACCACTCAGGGGGCATCCACTCAGGGGATGTGGAGTCAATTTTAAAGAAATAGGTGGTTTTATACAATTATAATCTTTTACTTCAGTAAATGTAAAGTTTTGATGACTTGTAACACAGCTGAAGGGATGGCAAGTCTATATGCAGTTTCTATCTGAAGATCAGGTTGGAAGACTTTATTCTGGTATGGTTTCTATTGAGTATTGTGTTGTCTCAATTAATGAACTCGAATAATTATAAATTGCGTATTGGATGTTATGCTATCTATTTTTCTATCTTGAGTATTTTTTAAGGATAAGCTTCACGTATGCTGAGTGATTCCAGGTGTGACGAACACCAAAGCCGGAGAACTGTGAGTGTATGCCAGCAGAATACAGTGATGTGGATAGTCCTCAACTGACTGAACTGTGGTAACCTAGATTTAGTAGGGGTTTCTGTGGGTGCAGAAAGACATTGCCAACATCTGCCATTTGTAAAATCAACTGAACACTGAAGTGTACGTATATGTTTCTTCGAATTGTTGAATAAACTTCCTAGTTGAGTATAATGGAATAGAGTAGTCATTGGTACACACATTGAAGTTAGCATAATGTTGAACGTTTCTTTCAGCTGTTAACTCAACTGATGAAACTGCACAAATTTCCTGCCGCCAGAATGTTTAACTGTGATCAAACTGGTGTCAGCGTCGTTCACACGAACCCGAGAGTTTTGGCTGTAAAAGTTAAACCTCAAGTAGGTAACCTAACCGAACAGCATTTCTATTCATTTCATTAACTTACTAAGCTTATTTAAGACATGGTCTCATTGCTTTCAGGTTGGAAAATTGACAAGTGCTGAAAGGGAAAAAATATCATTGTTACCTACTGCATGAATCCAACTGGCATGTTTATTCCTCCTCTTTTTGTCTTCCCACGTGTGAGGATGGTAGACAGACTTTTGAAGAGTGCTCAAGAGGGGAGCACTGGATTTGCTCAACCTTCAGGATGGATGACCTCCGAGTTATTTTCAATTGGATGAAATATTTCCACCATCATCTACATTCAAGTTCAGAAGATCCTGTGCTGCTGATCATCGATGGACACGGAAGTCATAAAGACTTAGATGTCATCGCTTATGCAAATAACAACAACGTTCATCTTATAAGCGTCCCTCCGCACACATCTCAAGAGCTGCATCCTCTAGATAGATCATTTATGAAACCATTCAAAAATGCCTACAATGCGGCTTGTGGACTATGGATGAGAAAAAAAATCCCGGGGTTGCGGCTATCGGAATATGATGTGGCCTAACAAGTTGCTGCAGCTTGCATGAAGGTTTGCAGGATGGATTTTGCAAACAGTGGATTTGCTTGCACAGGAATTCATCCAATGAATCCTGATGTGTTTCTTAACGACGATTTCATGGGGACTGAAGTTACCACTGGACAATGGACAACACCTTTCCTCTAAGAACGTTGACAATTCTGAAGATGCTAGCTCACCGAATGCTTTGGATGAGACACCAGAAGCTATAGGAACAAACCCTTCTCCTGTTCCCACATCTTCAACAAGCTCTTTACAGTTTCCTGTGGTTGAATGTTACACGCCATCAGCATCAAGGCTCATACAAAGGGTATCCCCATTACCAGCAGCGGCTAGACCGCTCATGATTAAAATAAAACGCAGATCACAGAAAAGCGAAATTTTAACCTCCAGTCTCTACAAGAAGAGCTTGAACAAAAACAACTAGAAAAGAAAAATAAGCCTGAGCGTGCTGAAAAAAAGGGAAAGGGTCGCAAAAAGCAAAATAAAAATAACAAATCTAAAATGGACAAAAATCACAAAGGGCAAACTAGCACTTCTGAAGTCGCGGCATGCATTATTTGCAAGGAAACAGAGAAGATGATTGGATTCAATGTTGCCAATGTTTAGGGTGGGCACATGAAGAGCGTGGGAACTTCGAAACAGGTTTGAATTACACTTGTGATATCTGTTTAAAGAAATGATGTTTTTTGTGTGCGTTTTGACTTTAAATAAAGAATCTGGGGGGGGGGGGGGAGGTGTTCGAGGTTGCCCACTGTGGCCACAGTTACTTTCATTTGTTCGTGATAATAAAAAAATTATATCTTTTATAATTTTACGAATATTATAAATCTACACTGATTGGAAGAAAGTAATTGGACACCTCGCACAGTGCGTTTATTTGCTTTTATTGATAACACTTAATATCCTGTCGGCCCCCCTCTGGCTGCAATCACGGCGGCCACTCTCCGGGGCATGCTTTCCACAAGAGTACGTACGACCCCCACAGGAATCTCCCGCCAAATGTCCCGTACAGTTCAGGTAGTGTTTTGGGGAGTGGGCTAGTACCCCTCAACCGACGCTCGACTTCAACCCACAGATGTTCGATGGGATTCAGGTCGAGGCTCTGGGCTGACCACTGCATGCGTTCAACATTATTATCGGCATACCATTGCAGGGTATGAGCTGCAACATGTGGCCTGGCATTGTCGTCTTGGTACAGGCATGGCTCTAGACCGTAGGTTTGCAAAGGGTTGGGAGAACGGAATTGTCCAGGATGGTAGTGTAGTCCGTAGCCCTCATGGTGCCTTCCACCTTCACTACTGGGCCTACGCCATACCACGAAAAACAGCCCCACACAATAATTCCTCCTCCCCCGAACTTCACTGTCAGGATGATACTCTCAGGAAGGAGCCGTTCTCCAGGTAAACGCCACATCCAAACTCTGCCATCCGATCGAAACAATGTGAAGCGGGATTCATCACTCCAGAGAACACGTTTCCAGTCCTCAACGGTCCAATCTTTGCGTTCCCCGGCCCATTGCAGTCTGTTCGTTTTGTTCGCCGGCGTGACTAGCGGTTTGTGGGCTGCTGCTCTGCCGTGATAGCCCAGCATGTGGGCCTCCTTTCGGAGGGTCTTGGTGGATACGTGACATCCAGTTGCCTGCTGGAATTCTCCGACGATGGTGGTCATCGTCGAAAGTCGGTTCTTCCGTATCTCCCGCTGCAGCACCCGACGGTCTCTGTCGGTCAATGCGGGTGGACGACCAGGCCTTGGTGCATTCGTACAATGTCCATTGTAACTGTACTTCTTCAGCACATATGCCACTGTTAATTTCGGGTGGTTCCGGCTGCTGGCAATATCTCGTATGGATGCGCCTTGGAGCGTCATTTCAACCAGGACACCTTTTTCGAACTCTGTCAGCTCTGCCTGTCGCGGCATGATGCTTCAGTTAGAGTCATTGGTGTTGTCTGATGACTATCTTTGCATTTCCTTACAGTAGTGACGCGTGTGGTAGCGGAAAGGTTCATTTTTTGCCGGGTGGATGGGTGTCCAATTACTTTCTTCCAATCAATGTATTTTATATTATTTAAGGTAGTGATGATTTTTATTGGTGAATAAATTTTAAGCAAAGGATATGTTTGAAAAGCATGAAAACTATGCTATGAAAAGTATAAAACACCTTAGGTGTCCGGAGCTACCCAGCTTTCCCATGTATGACTTTCTTGTACTTTTTTAATAGGGATTATATTCTGAAATTGATTAAATAATTTTGAGGCGCAATATCGTTTAGTGTCATTATCTGAATTTTTTAAGCTAATCTAAATTACCCGAACTCAGGATCATTCAGGTAGTCGCTAGTAAATTGGTCCGCTCAAAGCAGTATAAATGCTCCAGCTTCTAAGCGACGGTACTTGAATTGGGGTCCTGTGCCGAAGGCATATCCCCCATACTCTTCATAAGCAGCTCCTGGAATAGCCATCCAGAGCAACTGCCATCTTGATGGTCGTTAAAGCTTCATGAAAATTCCCGGGATTGGGTTCTTTCATGGGCTTTTTGCCCTCAGAACTAGTTGTTTTGGTCGGAGTTTGCACCTCCTCAACAGTGGGTTGTGGGCCAACCCTAGGTTTTTCAACCGTAGTGCCCTTCGCGTTTTTCTTTCTGGGTTTATAGCGTCAGCCGATCCAGAAGGTAGTTTTAAATCAGTTTTGCTACTGTCCTCGCCTGAGGTCACCTGCTGAGAGGCATGCAACACTTCTGGTCCGGAAGTAGCATCCTGATTAGTTTCTACCACGTTGATATCAACTACTGGTTCCTGGTATCCCGCAGGGTCTCCAGGTGAGATTAGAAGCTTATTACAATCAATAAAATGATGTAATACATGCAGGATTGACGGTCCGTCCCGGAGGAGAGTCCTGAATGTCGCCAAGTAGACAAGAAATTTTGTGAAAAAAACTAGCCGAGGTGCATCCACCCTTTAGCACGGGTAACATAAAATCTTGGATTCGGGAGTTGGTCTGCGTCCCCTTCTTGGATATGCGGGGATGTCCTGAGTTGTAACAACCCAGAATATTCGGTTATCCGCCACCTGATGACACACCCAGTAGGCGCTCATACCGATGGGTTTTATGACAGCGCGCATTCACCGTGACATAGATTTTCTCTATGTCTAATTTCGTCCAATGGTCCAGTAGTTTTCGCCCAAACCCTATAGTGATGCGGGGAGAATGGGACCTCTACGTATACACAAAGACCTTCTATAGGTTGGTTTGGTTTGGTTTGTTTGGTATTAACGTCCTTTTCAACTGCTATGGTCATTTAAGAACGGCATTATAGGGGCCATAAATTTCGCAAGGGTTCTTTAACGTGCAGCCGGCAAACGACTACGCAGGACCAACGGTTTTACTTCCCTTCCGAAAGAAGTGCGTGACTTCAGGATTTTCCCTCTGAAAATAATCCTCGTCGTCCTCGGCCGGGGTCGAACCTGCGTCCTCAGGCATCAGAGGCGATCACGCAACCACTGAGCCAACGAGACCGATAGACCTTCTATATATTTATGATCAGGACGCTGTGGAAGTTAGTTATGATGTGTTGAAATTACTGATCATGAGACCAGAACCACTCAGTTAGAAACATTTGTTCCCTCTAATTTTTTTGAGAGTTTTGCGATCCAAAATCAAGTGTGGGCAAAAAATATTCAAACAAAACAAAGTTGTTCAATACTTTTATAAGTTTACTAGTTTATTTGTTTCACGTGTTGCACTTTGCTTCACTATAGCTGCACTTGTTTCGTGTATGTAAAAAATGATGTTACTGTTTCTGGTGTTGGTACTCCTACGGAGGTTCGAGTGCGATGTTGTGGAAGCTCTTATACGCTGCTGCTATAGACAAAGCTCTCGTTTTTCAGGTGTTTCCGACATCCGGAAGGATTTTGTCTTTTAGCTGCAGGATTTCTAGACTCTTTCTTTTCTTCGGTGGTATTTCTTTTCACTTCGATCGATTATTAAAGAGCACACTACAGATAACCGTATGTTTGTTGGTTTGAAGAGTCGAGCTGATGTATACCTTTATTCGGAATAAAACCGTAGAAAGTTCTACACTGCTCAAGCGTTCCAAACACAAACACACACACACACAAAAGAACACACAAACTTTCACCAATAGTCTGAACGTTTGTTAGGGAGCTGAAGGTAGACACGTGTATCTCCTTCGCCCTATCTATATCTATCGTACATTGGAAACGAAGGTTCTGTCGTTGCATCATCATTTTATGCTTATCTATCTTCTTCTTTTGATGATTATAGGTATTCTTGGAAGATTGTTACATGGAAAAATTGTTATAAAGAAATATGATTATTACTCAAGATTTACACGTTTATCTAGGTTGGGACCAAAATTAAAAATTTGTTATAGTGGAAAAAGTCGTTATATAATTATTTATTATACGGGGTTGTGCATAACCTTTTGCTAGGGGGCTGCGACTTAAACCGCAGCGTTGTAGCACACTCTTATGACGCTTCGGCAGAGAGTAGTTCATTGTGCGTCTATTGGTATCAAACAAATATGGCTGGTTTAATAAATGACAGTGAAGAGCAGCGTTTCATGGATAGAGCAGCGTAATGGGACACCTGACATCTGTGCTGAAGGACATGGAGTACGATACTGCTCTGTTTGAGACACTCCTCCGCTCCTACCCGAAACGGATGCGTGCTGTTCGAGAAGCAGGTGGTGGCCACACTAAATATTGATGTGATAAAAGCAGAAATAAACGTACTTTTTGATTATCAACCGCAGAACATTCCACTTAGTTTTGTTTATTTTCCAGACCCCTAGCAAAAGGTTATGCACAACTCTGTAGAGAGCTTTGACTGTATTTCAAAATAAACCTCAAAACTAATTTTCAATAACGTAAATCAACTTAGCGCACCTCTGATCTCATTTAATTTACTTTAACATGATTGTTACCGGCCCAAATCTTATTAATGTCCTAAAGATTTCGGATGATTACCGATCATCACGGCGTAGTGCATCATGAAACCAATAGATATCGCTCTTATTTTTAAAAGCTGTTTACACAGTATTATCGGAAGTTTAGGTTAGCTTACATAGACAGATATTACATAAGATATACAACTCAAAGTCAAAAAAATAGAATATTAACATTCTGATTTCTAGAGATCACAGTAAACTAGCAATGTTTTGTTTAAAAGAAAAGAGAGACATTTGACGTTTTTTTTAATAACTGGCAAACTAGTCACCTTTATTCTAGCGAAAAAAGCATTAGAATAACATCAAAAGATTAAAATGTGCAATTTGTTTTCAGACGACAAAAAAATAGAATAGTCAAACACTTATGACAAAAAAATAGAATATTCAAACACTTGTTTCATAAAATGTCTTGTTGACAAGATAAACACTAAATGACAATAAATTTGTGTCAATACTTAGTAGGTCCTCCGTTTGCCTCAATAACTGCTTGTATTCTTTTGGGCATTGACAATGCCAATTGCTTACACTCCTCTACACTCATTTTATTCCTAACGTTAGCAATGTTTTGTTGTAGATCTTTTTTATTTTGGGCAGGATATTCACATAATCTTTTCTTAGCGATATTCCACACATTTTCGATGGGGTTTAAGTCAGGGGAATTGGCAGGCCACGAAAGAAGATGTAAAGAATGAGTTTGAAGCCATTGTGTGGTTGTTTTAGCAGCGTGGGCAGGAGCCAAATCATGTCGAAAAATGATGTTTTCATCTCCAAACTGATCTTCTATGGATAGAATGAGAAAGTATTCCAGGACATCTTGATATGCCTTAGCATTGACAGTTCCCTTTAAGAAGGCGAGCCTTCCAACGCCTCTGGCAGACATGCATCCCCAAACCACCACACTCTCTGGGAATTTAACAACCCTTTTTAATTTCGTCTCTTGAAATTCGTCACCTTTTTTTCGCCACACACGGCACCCTTGATCTCCATAAGCCACGGAAAATTTGGATTCGTCACTGAACACTACATTACACCATTCTTCTTCCGTCCAGTTGACATGTTCTTTACACCAAGCTAATCGTTTGGCTCGTTGTTTTCGTGTGAGAAGAGGTTTTCGTTTGGGAACACGACATTTAAATACCAAATCACGAATTCTTCTAAGTGTTGTTCGTTGGGATACTTTCACAGTTGACTTCCATTCCTGATGGTACTTTCTGGAAGGCCAAAACGGATGCTTTTCCACTATGCGACGTAATTTGTTATGGTCCCTGGCTGATGTTTTGAGATTCCTTCTGCATTTGTATCTCTTGGTGTGCGTGCCCAAGCCTTTCTTGTGCTTCAAGATAACTTTAGAAACAGTTGACTGTGAACATTTTACAATGTCCGCAATTTCACTTTGGTTTTTCCCATCAGCAGATAACTGAACAATAATACGTTTTGTAGACGGTGAAAGATCTCGTTTTCTTCCCATATTGATGCAATAGACAATATTACTCTACAATTGCACGAAGTATAATCCTTTTTATACCTTTTCTTAGCTTTAAAATTTGAATAAATGTAATATTTGATGTTATTTTGAATAGTGTTTGGAATATTCTATTTTTTTGTCACAGGTGGTTGACTATTCTATTTTTATGTCGTCACAAAGAAAATTTGCATAATTTAGGTTTTTTAATGTTATTTAAATTTTTTTTGTTAGATTAAAGATGGCTACTTAACCATTCATAGAAAAAAATACAAATATCTATCTCTTTTGTTTTAAACAAAAAACTGATAAGTTTTAATGACCTAGACGTTAAAATATTGATATTCTATTTATTTGACTTTGAGTTGTAGATAAACGATTACGAATCTTTACGAATGCAAACTAACATTGAATTCACTTGGCTAGAATATACGGAATTACTGATTTTGCTTTATAATTTGGGCGCCTAATTATTACATTTTAAATTGATTTTGTTTAGGAATAAAAATGCCTAGAAAACAGTCGAGTCTCTCTCAATACACTATAACGGCTAATAGACTGAGGACAATATGGTCTCAAGAATCCAATGAAGATCGTGAGGCGAGACTTGTTGCGGCCCGAGAACGTCAGGCTTTAACTCGCTCTTTGGAAACTCCTTCCGAAAGCGAGGCGCGACGCAACTCTGATCGAGAGCGTTATGCGTTATCTCGCTCCTCAGAAACCTTCACTCAAAGAGAATACCGCCTAAGTTCGCAGCGTGTTCGCACAGCTGCCTCACGGTCTCTCGACAGCAGTGACAAATCGTAGCGCGACTGAGCGCTGAGCGTGAGCATAATTCCTTATCTCGCGCCTCAGAAACGTTTACGCAGCGACAGGAGCGCTTAAGTACTGGTCGAGATCGTCACAATCTATTGCTAGAGCTTTAGAAATTGATGACCAACGCCAGCGGCGTTGCCTAGGGAGAATTATGAATGCACGCGTCCAGATCGTGAGGATTTTACAGAGAGTGAAAGGACGAGAATAGATGGAATACGGCAGGCAGAGACAGAAAAGCAGCGCCAAGTTCGCCTAGCCGCTCATCGATTTCGACACCCGCTAAATAGAATGTTAATATCGTCAGAAGATTCAGGGGAATCTGAAGAAATAGTTGCGGGGCAAGCGGAACTTCTTTGGTTTGATAAAGAAAAAAGTACATTTACATATAATCCTATGACTGATTATGCCACATTTGCTTCAATTGGTGGAATGGTCGTAAATTGTACATTTTGTGAGGCTCTGAAATAGCAAAAAGAAACGGCTGGAATGTATTACTCAAGTGGAAAAGTGCATATTGAAATTTTTCAGAACTCCTCTGAGATCTTAAAATCTCTGCAGAATGGTGACCATCCGCAATCAAAGAACGATTTGGATAACGTCCATCTGTTTCAAATGACATCTTTTGGCGCGACACAAATAGGGAAACACCATTCATGCCTACCTTAAGTTCAAGGCCAGGCTTACCAACTTATCGCTGCTTTGCTGCCTGAAAATTAACCCATGGTTCTTCAGATATATTTTGTTCCTAATTATGGAGCACAGGCTAATCTATGTATTTTTATATTATAAATCCATAAAATATATTTGCATGTTCGTGAGCAAGGGCAGTGACCAAGCCAAATTTGCATTGAAAAATGAACACGACGAATTCACAAGGTTTCAGTCGGGCCGTTACATAAGCTCTTCAGAAGGTGTATGGCGCATTTTGAGCTTCCCTATTCACGAAAGACACCCGCCTGTGATTCATCTTGATGTTCACCTGGAAGGATGAAGACGAATATATTTTAACCCTGAAAATGTTACAGATCGGTTAAAAAATCCGAGACAAACAACTTTGCTGGCATCCTTTCGGCTTTGTGAAATCGATCATTTTGCGACAAGTATGTTGTATGATGAAATTCCGTCATACAATACATACGACAAGCAGCGAGGTGTCTTCAATCAAAGAAGGCTTCCCAGAGCTGTAGATGGCGAGCCCGGCATATTTAAAGAAAACGTTATTCGAAGAGTGTACACGGTTCATCCACCTAATGCCGAATGTTTCTAATTGCGCTTGCTTTTATATCCACTTCTTTTGCCGATCTACGAACGTTTAACCGGGTCGATATCCCATTTACCGTGATGCTTGCCGAGAGGGAAACTTACTAGATGATGACAAGCACTGGGATAACGCTCTGGCGTGTTAGTGATAGTTCACATCGCATGCGTCATTTGTTTGCCGTTTTCCTGATATTTTGTGCCCTTTCTGATGCTGCAGTGTTGTGGCAAAAATTTCAAGATAAGCTGACGTAAGACTTTTATAGGAATATCGGACAAAATATTGAAGGCGAGCTGAACGATAGATTGCGTAATAGTGGTCTTAATCAATGCCTGGTGGTTATTCAAAATTTGGAGGAAATCCTCTCCCCCAGTACGGCTTGCCAACGCCATTAGTAGAAGGTGAACGCATCAACAGAGAGTACGCAGCGGTAATAAGTAAAAATCCAGCAAAACTTGCGGAAACCTTGCAAAACGTCCTCCAAAATCTAACGGAAGAACAGCGCACAGTATTCGAAAACATTCTCAGAGTGTCAACAATAATATTGGAGAAATCTGATTTTGGATGCATCTGGTGGGACAGGAAAATCATTCTTCACTAATATCTTGCTTGCACAATACCGAGCCAAAGGAAAAATAGCTTATACTGTGGCTTTATCAGGAATAGCAGCCACTTTTTTATGAGATAAGAGCATGCTAGAAGAGTTCAAATCTGTGGCGACACATCAAACGGATGCACTTAACAGTGAACATGCGGGCGCGAATAGGAGGCAGCACAAATTCACTGGAGTTTTCTGATATTTTGAAGAACACGGTCATAACGTTTTGGTTTGTGCCCTACTGTACTTTCACTTCAAGATCTCATTTCTTCCGTTTATGGTGATCAAATGCAAACAATAACTCATGCAAACTCTTTGCTTTGTGAAAGGGCTACTTTGACACCTCGAAACGATCAAGCTGCAAGAATTAACTCGGACATACTTAGTCATGTTGAGGGAGAAAATGTAGAGTATATCTTTATTAACAAAGTTATGGAGCAAGATGACTCTCTTAGCGCACCTGGCTTTCCATCACACAAAATTAATTTGAAAAACGGCGTCCCTACTGTTCTGTTGCGAAATTGAAGCCCATCGAAATTGTGTAATGATACGAGGCTTAAAGTCACTTCTCTCCAACGTAACATCATAGAAGCGGAAATTTTGACGGGAAGTTGCGCATGGGAGCGAGTTTTTATACCCCGAATCCCGCTTATTCTTAACAATTTCCCATTTCGCTTTAAACTTGTACAGGGTGTTGCATATAACTACAGAGCAGTATAACGAGAAGCCTACCCGCTCATTTGCAGAGGCCGGCTCGACATCAAATGATAATTCGGTAATTTTATCAGAAATATGTCAGTTTTGACGCTCACCCCCTCCCCGACTGTAGAAACTGCCAATCGACCGAGCCGGCCCCTGCAATCCAGCGGGGAGGCTTCCCGTTATACTGCCCTGTAGTTATCTGCAACACCCTGTACAATTCCCGGTGAGGTTATGTTATGCCATGACAATAAAATAAGCACAAAGCCAGACGCTGCATGTTGCGGGCGTGGACTTCAGTGTCAGTTGCTTTTCGCAAGGCCACCTCAATGTGACTCTCTCCGTGTAAATGAAGCAAACAAGTTCATGTCCCAATCATAGTACTTCAAACATTTTTTAAAAAGAAGCCTTATAATCAGTCAGAAATAAATTCCACGTGTACGAAGTCGCGGGCACAACTAGTATATAATAAAAACTATAAGAAATAATAACTTTATATAATTTTAATTTATAAAAAAAATTCATTATTAATTTTATTATTTCTCTACATACTTCTATTATATAATTATACTTCCGTTTCTGAAATGATTTTGCTTGTAAATAACATGTATTTATTAATTTCTTATTGTATTTTATTTATTTATTAAATGTATCTGTTTTATTTCCTAAGATAGATGGCTTTTTTATTTAATTTAACAATAACACGAATAAATTTCCAATATTTTCTTTATTAATTCAATGCTTTATTTCAATGACAACATTAAATAAATTAAAATTTGAAAGTAAAGAATTTATAAATGCAGTTTACGTCACTAAGCTATAAAACTGCGAAAAGAAGTGACGTAATTTATGCATGTTATGTAATGACGTCAGTTTCTCGCGATGCTCGCAGGAAACGATATCTGAACGATACTTTTGGTTTTTCCTACTCTACCAGAGGCCACTGCTATCACGGAATTACAAATGCAGCATTGGAAAATGTGTTAACGTCATTAGCCTAGTCGTTAGTAGAAAGCACGGTCTATAGATATTCATGGTCATCGAGCTTCGGCCATTTTCCATTGTTTCGAGAAGCTAAGGAAAACAGATCGCGTCAGGTGCCGCATAGATCGCACTATAGCCGACCGCAACCTGCCATAGAGATTTTCATTGAAACTGAATACGAAAATAAAGTTTCTGTCTGCCGATAGGGTGGCGCTGCAGGCGCAGTTGGGCAGATTGTACATGCAGCGCCACTTTTCAATAGAGTTCCCGCCCTACCGAGAGCTAGAAACTTTAGCTTCATTTTAAGGATGGAGCTCGATGAGCATGAATATCTATAGACCGTGGTACAAAGCCAACTAGAAAGACAGGCGGGGCACTAAAAAGCCACATGACCCAAGTAGATCCAGCAACAATGCAATCTTCATTGTTTCCAACAAACAAAAAAACACTGATTGTTGAAATGCAAGATGGAGACAATGAAGATTGGATTGTTGCTAGATCTACTTAGGTCAATCGCCCTCGGTGGCTCAGCGGTTGCGTGATCGCCTCTGATGCCCGAGTACGCGTGTTCGATCCCGGACGAGGACGACGAGGATTTTTCAGGGGGAAATCCTGAGATCACGCACTTCCTTCGGAAGGGAAGTAAAGCCGTTGGTCCCGTGTAGTCGTTTGCCGGCTGCACGTTAAAGAACCCTTGCGAGGCAAAATTTGCGGCCCCTATAATACCGTCCTGAAATGACTATGGCAGTTAAATAGGACGTTAATCTATATACCGGGTGGGCAAGAAATAACGTGAGGTGTTCAGAGCTCGCTAGCGGGAATTCTATTAGGCCAAATGCAGTACATTTTGGTGTATATACTTAGTGAAACATGCAGTTTCGATTTCTGCAAAAAAATAAATAAATAAAATAGCACCAAAAGTCGCCATAGGGGGCGCTTATTTCAAGAAAACAATGAATACATTTGCATAAGCGCGTTCCGTGTTGAGCAATCATGACAATAAAAGGCAAGGCTAAGGATTTCACATCATTCACGAACGAATGGCCTGACGATGACGCTTACTCTGCCTGACCGGGCGTTATTAGTCGAGTTTTTTATCAGAAGAGCGACAATGCAAGTACTGCCCTTCGTGAATTCCGGCGATTGAAAACGTTACGAAGAGGACCGATGAGCATAACTAACTTACGGGAAATGATTGAACGATTTGAATCTACCGGAACACTACGAGTGCAACCAGGCCGGGGACGCTAACGAATCAGGCAGCAACACGTTGAAGAAGTTGCAACTGCTGTTGTGGAACAGGAGATGACTACTGTGCAGGGTACCAGCAGTGCACACGCAATAGCACGCCAAACAGATATCCCATATTCGACGGTGAGGAAAATATTGCATAAGATATTGACATTTTATCCCTATAAACTCACACCTGTTCAACAATTGCTTCCTGGAGATGAACTTACCCGAACTGACTTTTCGTTGAGATTTTTAGCACGTATGGAAGTGGATGATGCATGGCCATGGCAAATTTTTGGAGTGATGAGGCACATTTTTATTTGAATAGTGATATCAATACCCACAACTGCCGTATTTGGGCTGCATCAAATCCACAAGTGTGTCTGCCAACTCCTATGCATTCACCGAAACTAACAGTATGGTGCGGCTATACGGCTTCTTTTATAATCGGCCCGTACTTTTTTGAAGAAATCCGTCCCCGTGGACCGGTGACTTGTTCCGTCAATTCTGCCAGGTATGCTGACATGCTTGAGAATTTTGTGATACCACGATTGCAGGAAAAGGGTTGTCTGGATTCTACCATTTTAATGCAGGATGGTGCGCCACCGCACATCGGACGTCAGGTGCAGCAGATCTTGCGAGAACGTTTTTCAGACAACAGAATAATTAGTCGTGCATTTCCCATGGTATGGCCACCCAGGTGCCTGATCTCAACCCTTGTGATTTTTGTTTATGGGCATATTTGAAAAGCCTTGTGTATCAAGCACATGTTCCTGACCTCTCAACCTTAAAGGATCAAATAACGTTACATATCAGACTAATTAATGCAGATATGCTGCGAGCTGCCGTAGAAAATATCGTGTACCGCATGCAGCTATTGAAACAGCACACTGGTGGTCATATTGAAACACATTTGTAATTAAAAATAAAACATTGTTTATTGTTGTTACTAAAGTTGGTTTGTATGGTATTTGTTCATTTGACAATTAGGTATTCATTGTTTACTTGAAATAAGCGCCCCGTATGGCGACTTTTGGTACTATTTTTTTTGCAGAAATCGAAACTGCATGTTCCACTAAGTATATACACCAAAATGTACTGCATTTGGCCTAATAGAATTCCCGCTAAAGAGCTCTGAACACCTCACGTTATTTCTTGCCCACCCGGTATATAAAAATGTATGTATGTATGTATATATGTTTGTGTCTTATACAAATCTACAGTTTTATTTCAATTCTGATGAAATTGTGCACACTTGACCTTCAAAACAAGAGGATAAGCACTGTCTACGTGACATTTCTCAAAAAAAATTTTTCGAAATTATTCAATGAAAATCGATATTTAGATGTCAGTGCCATCCTTTGGGAGCATTTTAAAACAATTTTTCGTTATTGGTTTTAGTTTCAATTTTGTGTCGCCATCTAATGGGAGCATTTTGAAAATAGTGTTTTCGATTTTTAAACATGAATTTTTACTATTATTAAGTACTGAAAAGTGCTTTGTGATATATATATGAATGAATATAAGGTCTCATGAATGAAGATAATGTAAAATTAATGCTACTCGAAAATGTTTTAAAGGCACCTGGTTTAGTGGAACCATTATGGTTCATTGAAACTTTGAATGCTAATATATTGCATGTTATATACCAAACAATTCAGAGAGAAGTCTCATGAATGTATATAATATAAAATCAATGATAGTCGAAATTGTTTTAAAGGCGCCTGGTTTAGTGGAACCGTTATGGTTCTTTGGAACTTTCTATGCTAATTTATGGCATGTTATATAACAAACAATTTGGATTGACGTCTCATGAATGTATGTAACGTAAATATAATGATAGTCGAAACTGTTTTAAATGCCCCTGGTTTAGTGGAACCATTATGGTTCATTAGAGCTTTCAATGTTAGGATATGGCATGTTATATATCAACTAACTTGGAATGTTGTGTCGTGAATGATTATAACGTCAAATTATTGATAGTCGAAATAATACCAATGGTACCTGGTTTAGTGGAACCATAATTTTTCATTGGAACTTTCAATGCTTAGAGTTGGCATGATATATATCTCTAACAACTTGGAATGATTGTCATGAATGATATAATGTAAAATTAATGTTAGTCAAAATTGGTTCAAAGGCATCTGGTTTAGTGGAACCATTAAAATTCATTAGAACTTTCAAAGTTAAGATATTGTATGTTATATATCAATCAACATGGAATGAGATGTCATGAATGAATATAACGTCAAATAATTGATAGATGAAATAGGATCAAAGGCACCTGGTTTAGTGGAACTATTATGGTTCATTGGATCTTTCAAAGCTAAGATATTGCATGTAATATATCAAACAATTTAGAATGACGTGTCATGAATGAATATAACATAAAATTAATGATAGTCGAAATTATTTCAAAGGCACCTTGTTTAGTGGAACCATTATGATTCATTGGAACCTTCAATGCTATTAAAATATGCTATACTTATATTTAACAACTTTCAATGATGTGTAATTATGCATACAATATAAAGTTAATGATAATTCAAATTGGTTCCAAGGTACTTGGTTTAATGGTATCATTATGGTCTATTAGAAACTTTCAATGTTAACATAGGCCAGTTGAAAAATATGGTTGAATTGTTTAGTTTTGCCTTTCGGTACTTGGTTCTGTCATTCCTTTATGGTTTATTAATTCTGAACTTTGTTCATGCATTCATTTTAGCTGTACATTCATATTCAGATGAATCAAAACTTTTTCGAATTTGACCCCTAGCAACGAAAAAAGCTCTCAATTTAAATAGAAAAAACTCATGTTCAAAATTCAAAAAGATTTCTTTTAAACAGTTCCCAATGGATGGCATCTTCAAATACGGCCCTTTAGCAAAATATAAAACATGAATTCTTTTTTTAAAATTCTAATTTTTCTTCACGTGTTCTTTTTCTGGATATTATCTCACAGAAATTGCAACATTTCTTCAAAAAAAAGCCCGAGCAAAGCCGGGTAAAACAGCTAGTACCAAATAAACCAAACCAAACCAATCTACTTTGGTCATGTGACTTTTTAGTGCCCCGGTTTGTCTCTTTCGTTGGCTACGTCGTTTGTATTAAGGATCTCTGGGTCACGCGAAATTTTCTAAAAGCTGTCGGAAAACGTCATTTAATCTCAACATTTTCTAAATTGCCACCGTTTTCTCGTGGCATAGCGCAGTTCATTATGTGAAGTGTTGATGCAGAAAGTTGACGTAACGACGCAATTTAAATTTTGAGTTTTCGACATTTTCGATAAGGAAATTTTTGCTTCTATTGATGCATGGAATCACAATATGTATTTATTGTCCTTCCATTTAGAAAACCCCATCAAGCGGTAAAATTAGGTAAAACTAGGTTACAACCCGGTACAATCACCATAGTATCTAAAGCTTATGGAGGAAGAGCAACAGATGCCTTTATAACTAATGATTGTGGATTTTTAAACCTGATTGAACCAGGTGATCTCGTTTTCGCAGATAAAGGTTTCCCATTAATTAAATCCGAGCTCTCAAAACGTAACGCAACGTTAATAATTCCTGCATTCACTTACAATCAACCTGTCGAAAACGTCATTTAATCTCAACAATTGTCGCTGATTTAATTGTAATCGCCCCTTTGAATTTGATGAACTGCTGGTGCGGAAAGTTCATAAATGACGTGAAAACGCAATTTAAATTTTGAATTTTCGACATTTTCGATAAGGAACTTTAAGTTTGTAATGATGCAAAGGATCACGCTAGGTACTTTATGACCATCGAACCTGATACATCCTGTATATACAGGTATTGGACATTGAAACTGAAACACCTGGTAGAAATCCAAAATCTTTATTTAATAAGGTGTTGGGGCACCGTGGGCAGCCAGCACAGCAGCAACACGTCTTGGGAAGGATCGGTAGAGGTCCTGCACAGTTTGCAGAGGAATTTGTAGCCATTCCTCTTGAAGCACAGTTGCAAGTTCAGTACGTGTACGCGGTGGGGGGAAATGTTTCCTCACTCGATCCTCTAAGATACCCCACACAGGCTCGATAATGTTGAGATCCGGCGATTGAGCGGCCCACGGCAGATGCTGAAGCTCATTGTCATGCTCATCAAACCACTCTGCGACAATTTTTGCAGTATGAATGGGGCAGTTATCATCCTGGAACACTGCAGCACCGTCTGAGAAGAGTGTTTGAACCATAGGTTGTAAATGGTCCTCCAAAATGGTCTTATAGTCCTTGGCAGTGACACGTCCCCCGAGAACAATTAGTGGACCCAATGTGTACCATGATACACATTACCATTACTGATCCACCTCCGTGTTTGACTGCGGGTGCCAAGCAGTCTGGGTTGTAGGCATCAGAGAGGCTCCTCCAGACGAATACCCTCCCTGTTGTTTGGAAGACAGACGCGTTTGAGGTCATCCAACGTCCAGGTTTTATGCGTCCGGCACCACTGAACCCGCTTGGAGACATTTGTACTACTGATGAAAGGCTTCGGTATAGCAACCCTGCCATGGATGTTGGATTTATGCAGGTAACGACGGATTGTCTTCGTGCACACAGGTTCCTGGAGGTGTGTATCATTTCTGCGGTGATTTCTGCTGCGGTGGTTTTCCGCTTTCGTGCAACAATCCTGGCCAATGTCCTGACGTCTCTTTCCGACAACTTCCGTTTTCCCCTGCAGTTGCTCCTCCTGGACGTGGTTCGTCCTTCCTGTTCACATGCACACATCACCCTGGATACTGTAGCACGTGAGACATCACAAAGTGTGGCAGTTTTGGACACAGATGCACCTGCTAGACGCGCCCCAACAATCTGCCCTCTTTTGAAGTCGGATATGTCTCCCATTATAGCGCTCTGCACAGACAATTTGAAGCTTAATATCGAACTTTTCTACGAGTGACTACCAAGAACTCTGACACGTGATTCATTGATATGCATACGATTAATTTACCTAGCAGAAGGTTCTATTCAGCCCTGGGGGTATCCAGTACTATTTGCGAAGGTGTTTCAGTTTCAATGTCCAATACCTGTAGATCGATTAGATCAAAAGTATTAATGTATTTGTTTAAATACTTTTGTTTAAAAAAAATTAGCTTCTTTTAGATTACGTTTATTTTAACTTTTGTTTAATTTTTTGTCATCTGTCTTTCATAGAAATATAATTTACTTCAACGTGGATCCTTTTGTCTCCATTGTTTCTATTCCTCTTATGAGTTATATTTCTCCCATAGATTAAACGCAGGCAAATTCAATTTCGGTTAAAACGAGTCCCAACAACTTCAATTTATTTAGGGCTTTTAATTAAAGCTACAGAGTTTTTTTTTATATTTGAAACTAATATGTCTTGATATAAAATTACATCGTTAACGAATAAAAACCAACAAAATTAAAAGTCTGCCGAGAGAAATAGGTCTAACACAGAAGTGATTAGTAGTTTTCAATCTTGTCTAGCCTAGATATTTTTTTCTTCAATTTTTTATATGTTTATTAATTAATTAATTCATTTTTTTATTTAAAGACAAGATTGATTTCCAGTCCGGGGCCCTTATGGCTGTGAGGCCAACTTGATGAATCCCAGGAAAGGAAAAACTCATGATAATCAATCAAACAAACAGAGATCAAACCAAGCGTACTAAAAATAATAAGAGGGAAAAAAGATAAATGGAAAAAAAGATTTTTCACATATTTAGAAGTGGCTCACTGGCTGGGAGCCACAATTTCAATTTCTTTTTGATAATAGAGTTAGTAAGTGATAAACGAATAGCCTCCGTTATAATCGACCACTATCTGAGCCCAGAATAGGAGACTCAACGACGTTCGTAATTTAGATTTTTTGGAAGGAAGTCTCAACGAATTCGCGGAAAGCGTTGAGTATGTGTGTAAATAATGCTGATAACTGACGGCGAGAGGAGTAGAAAAAATTAATTGTCGAGTTAGAATTTTATAAACAAAAGAGCATAATAGATAACTATTTAATTGTGAGAAGGGTAAAATATTGAGCAGAGTAAAATACTGGACAGAGAATTAGCTTTACGGATCTTTAATAAGATGCTTAAAAACCATTTTTGGAGTCGGTAAAGACGATTGAGATTGCGACTACAGTAGTTGTTGTATCCCAGAATTGAATACTATAACAGAAAAAGGACAGAATAAGGGAATTGTATAATACAAGTAAAATATTAAACAAAAGAAAATGTAAATAAGAAATCGTTCCCATTTTTTAACTAAGAGAAAATGATAATGAATTTATGTGTAAATTCCATGTTAAATCGTGTGATAAATGGATGCCTAAATATTTAAAGGGAGGAGTACTAGACAATAATAGTGATCACATAAGAAGGTTCACGTAAAATTAATAACAAATATTGCATAATATTCATGAAATAAATTCAAGTAATCAAACCTTCGCGTAGTGGTTCATTACAAGGTTTTTTCAGCAAGGCATTTAACAATCAATATGGGTTTGCCGCTATAATAAGGAGCAAAGTTCCTAGTTTTTAGCTATTCTGGGAAGCCTAATATTGTGTTTAATACGAGGAGGCAACGCCAGTCCCTTTTCTTGCCTTATTACTTTATTAAAAGCCTTTAATTCGTGAATTGTCAATTACTGGTACAGTGAAAACTACTGGTACATCTACCCAAATAGAAAGAGACGACGCACTTGGACTAGGAAACAAAAGAGTAGCATCATCAGCATAGAAAATTGGAAAAGATCATGATAATACTTAAGGTAAATCATTTATGAAAAGATTAAATAAAACCGGTGAGAGTATTGAGCCCTGAGGTGCACCTAAATTTCGCATTAAAATCGATGAAGAAATTTCGTAGTCCACAGATGAAGGAGAGGTAGTCCACGGATATAATAAACAGAAGAAAGTACATTGCATAACAATTGCAGCGGAATGAAGTCAAAAGCTTTTGTATAATCTAATAAACCATTAAGGAATGACATAATCAAGTACCGAAAGGTTAAACTAAACCAATCGCGGAACTATATCTTTAAACCGTCCTATGTTAACATTGGAAGTTTCTAATGGACCATAATGGAACCATAAAACCACGTAACCTTGAAATATTTTCGACTATCATTAATATTACGTTATATTCATTCATGAGACATCATTCCAAATTGTTTGATATATTACATGCCATATTTTATCATTGCAAGTTCCCATGAACCATAAGTGTTCCACTAAAACAGGTTCCTTGAAACCAATTTGGACTATCATTAATTTTACGTTATATACCTTCACGACACCTCATTCCAAGTCGTTTGATATATTACATGCCATATTTTAGAATTGAAGGTTCCAATGAGCCATAATGGTTCCACTAAACCAGGTTCCTTGAAACCAATTTCGAATATCATTAATTTTACGTTATATTCACTCATTATAACTCATTGCTAGTCGTTTGATGTATTACATGCTATATTTCAGCATTGAAAGTTCCAATGTACCATAATGGTTCCACTAAACCAGGTTCCTCGAAACCATTTTCGAATATTATTAATTTTACGTTATATTCATTCATGACACATCATTCCAAGTGGTTTGATATATTACATGCCCTATTTTAGCACTGAAAGTTCCAGTGAACCATAATGGTTCTACTAAACCAGGTTCCTTGAAACCAATTTGGACTATCATTAATTTTACGTTATATTCCTTCATGTCACATCATTCCAAGTCGTTTGATATATTACATGCCATATTTTAGCATTGAAAGTGCCAATGAACCATAATGGTTCCTCTAAACCAGGTTTTTTGAAACCAATTTTGACATCATTAATTTTACGTTATGTTCATTCATGACACATCATTCCAAGTCGTTTGACATATTACACGCCATATTTAGGACTGAAAATTTATGAGTATGTCATAATGGTACTATTAGAGTAGGGGTCAATGTTTCGATTTCAACCATTTTCAAAATGGTTCATTCCCGGAACTATGTTTATTAATTGACGAAAATAGTAATTTATATCCGCTTCTATCTCATCATTACGATATGTTTGATATATTACTTAATATATCTCTCCATTGAAAATTGCAAGGTGGGGTCTTAAAGGTACCATTTGTGCACGTGCTATTGAACATATTTAGATAATAGTTGTGATTTATTCGTGCCATTTACCATGTTCATCGACTGACAAAAATAATAATGAACGAACGTATCTATCTCGCCATTACGATTTGTTTGATATATTACTCAATAAATCTTCCCTTCGAAAACTGCTAACTTCCCTCGACTGAAGAAAAACAGATTTTGAAAATCTTTCATAGCCTTGCAGGAGTTAGAGTTACAGACGGACATTCAGACACGTTTCCCCACATGATAGCATAAAGCACCTTTCGGTACTTAATAAACCCTTAAGAAATAACATAACCAAATACCGAAAGGTTAAACTAAACCATTCGCGGAACTATATTTTTAAACCGCCCTATGTTAACATTGGAAGTTCTAATGGACCATAATGACAACATAAAACCACGTAACTTTGAGATAAATTCGACTATCATTAATATTACGTTATATTCATTCATGACACATCATTCCAAGTTGTTTGATATATTACATGCCATATTTTAGCATTGCAAGTTCCCATGAACCATAGGTGTTCCACTAAACCAGGTTCCTTGGACCAATTTTGACTATCATTAATTTTACGTTATATTCATTCATGACAGATCATTCGTAGTCGTTATATGCACTCTTTTAGCATTGAAAGTTCCAATGAACCATAATGGTTCCACTAAACAAGCTTCCTTGAAACCAATTTGGGCTATCATTAATTTACGTTATATTCATTCATGACACCTCATTCCAAATCGTTTGACTTATTACATGCTATATTTTAACATTGAAAGTTCTGATGAACCATAATGGTTCCACTAAACCGGATTCCTTGAAACCAATTTGGACTATCATTAATTTTACGTTATATTCATTCATGACACATCATTCCGAGTCGTTTGATATACTACATGCCATATTTTAGCACTGAAAATTTTTGAGTGTCTCATCAGGGTACTATTAGAGCACGTGTCATTGTTACGATTTCAACAATTTTCAAAATGGTTCATTCCCGGAACCATATTTATTAAAGAATAATAATTGGATGTTCTATGAGGATTTTTATACACGCCATAAAAATAATTAAAACCTCAGATGTTTAAATTATTGATGAAAAATAGGAAAGAAAATTCCACAGCCTGGGAATTTTTCATCATACGAAATTAGTAATTGGCGTCATTACGATTTGTTTGATATATTACTTAATATATCTGTGCATTGAAAATTACTATGTGGGATCGTAAAGGTACCATTTGTGCACGTGCTATTGGACAGATTTAGATAATATTTGTGACTAGTTCGTGCCATATACCATGTTCATCGATTGACGAAAATAATAATGAAAAACGCATCTATCTGGTCATTACGATTTGTTTGATATATTACTCAATATATCTTTTCATTGAAAATTGCTAGGCGGGAAAATAGAGGTACGTTCCAATGAACCGATTTAGATAATATTTGTAACCGGTTCGTGCTATGAACCATATTCATCGACTGACGAAAACAGATTTTGAAAATCTTTCATAGCCTCGGAGGAGTTAATGTTCCAGACAGACAGACGGACACGTTTCCCCACACAGATAGCATAAAGCACCTTTCGGTACTTAATAAAGTAGATACAATAAACAATTAAGGAATGACATAACCAAGTACCGAAAGGTTAAACAAAACCATTCGCGGAACTGTATTTTTAAACAGCCCTATGTTAACATTGTAAGTTTCTAATGGGCCATACAGATAACATTACACCACGTACCTTTGAAACAATGTCGACTATCATTAATTTAACGTTATATTCATTCATGACATCTCATTCCAAGTCGTTTGATATATTACATGCCATATTTTAGCATTGAAATTCCAATGAACCATAATAGTTCCAATAAACCAGATTCCTTGAAACCAATTTTGATTATCAATAATTTTACGTTATATTCATTCATGGTACATCATTCCAAGCCGTTTGATATATTACATGCCTTATTTTGGTATTGACAGTTCCAATGAACCATAACGGTTCCACAAAACCAGAATGGTTCCACTAAACCAGGTTCCTTGAAACCAATTTGTACTATCATTAATTTTACGTTATATTCATTCATGACACTTTATTCCAAATCGTTTGATATATTACATGCCATATTTTAGCATTGAAAGTTCCAATGAACCATCATGGTTCCACTAAACCAGGTTCCATGAAACCAGTTTGGACTATCATTAATTTTACGTTACGTTCATTCATGACACCTCATTCCAATGTGAGGCCCCGGGATTCTGAAACCCCCACCCTTATTTTAGTAAGACGCGAGTTAAAACTTAATAATTAAATATAAAGATTTTTCCTTCAGCTATTTTAGTGATAGTTGTTAGTGTAACACCGGAGAGATCTTAGTTTATGAAGTTAAAGACAGTATCTAGATTATTATTATATTTTAATTAACTTCTAATCTTAGTCTATATAATGTTTCTATAATTTCTATAATGTTTATAAGGTGAGGTTTAATATTGGAGAAGATAGACTAGCCATGTTTAGTTTATTTAAACATCTATCTAGTTATAATAGATGTGAATTATAATTCAGTCGTTATTTGGTTGTTATATACGGTAGATAGAATAATTATAAAACAGTTTATTTAGTTTTTATAAAGCTTTAGAAAGTTTTTAGAAGAGTTTTAGAATGGAAAGTTTAACAGTTAGAATTACACCGGATGGACATCTTAGTTTACTGAATATTGTATTTTGAGACAGTCATAGAATACGATGACGCACATTGTCTAGAATTTATGCAATTTGATGGTGGTATGATTTAGAAAGGAGGAGTTGACCTTCCTTTCCACCAATCATCTGTTTTAGTGTCTTTTACACACTGTTGTTCGGTTTACAGTTAGGGACTGGAGTTAGGAGGACAGTTAGTGCTGTTGTGGGATCAGAAAAGTTAGGCAGAAGGTATCAGCCTGTCCATGTAGACAGATGCAGTTAGTTTGTGAGAAAGTGGTCGGAGAGGAGTCGAGGTTTAGTTAGTGTTGAGAGTAAGTTGAAGAACCTGTCGGAGCAGACAGATGTGGACGTTGAGGTAGTTAGTGTAGACGTTAGGTAGTTAGTGAATAGTTAGTGTGAGTGGTGAGAATTTAGAGCGAGTAACCTGTCAGGGCGGACAGAGGTACTTAGTATACATTCAACAATTAATTCAATTCATTTAATGAAGAGAAACCCCTCTTTAAAAGAAGAGAATATTTATTCACCATGGAAGCGTGAAATAGAAGTCGAACTTTATTGAGAATTTTCAGAATAGACGAACGAAGGCGAATGCGAGAACGTTAGATTGGGTAACACACAGCCGCTCTCATATCTCTCATTTCTCTTAGATCCATTTATTCGGCGTTCAATCAAATCATTAGAAATTTAGAGTTAGCTTTGGATATAATCAAACGTAATTGTAAATACAGCATAAATAAATCAATTGTTATTGTTTACAACCAGTTGTTTTCATTTGCACCCTACCTCCTTACGTTAGAAAAGGATCGGGAGAAACACCCGACGAACTTTGTGTTGTGAAAAAACTCATTCTCATTTAAAAAAGGGAGAGTGAAAGGGGAACTGGAGACCCTAGTTCGTTTGATGTATAAATCCATTCCCTAGGGCCGCAGGCTCCACACCAAGTCGTTTGATATATTACATGCCATATTTTAGCATTGAAAGTTCCAATGAACCAGAATGGTTCCACTAAACCAGGTTCCTTGAAACCAATTTGGACTATCATTAATATTGCTTTAAAGAAAATCCATGCTGAGCTGTAGAAATTTAATTGTTATCTATATATCTTCTTCTTCTATCTATCTTTTCTATTCTATTCTATACATATAATTAAAATGTTGAACCGTCGTGTCTGTACATTGAAAATATTTACCTAAATCTGATTCCGGGTGATGTAGGGAGTGTAACAGAATACAATAAGACCATTTTTAAAAATATTGTCTGTCTGTTTATCTGTTTGAACACGCTAATTTCTAACACTACTTGACGAATTTTCATGGGGTTTTCATAGTTAACTTGAGCGTTGATCGGGGCAACATATAGGCTTTATTTCATCAAAATCGGCTCACAAAAGAAAAAGATATCTTAATTTAAAATTTTAGGAGTGTACTCAGCCATAGCCTATAAAGACAAGGAAAGCCTGCCTAATAGCTCCCCAGCTAGCATGCTTACGTAATTCCAATGTAAATTCCAATACGTAATTCCAACGTTAGGTCCATACGTTAGACTAACGCAGAAATGGTACGCTGTCTGATGGTTGGTTAACCGTTAGATCTGGGTTATTTTTAACATAATCCCAACATTAATATAACGTATTTCCAACAATTTTCTAA
>JAHWFO010058452.1:88953-101787 GCA_023313115.1 Rhysida immarginata
TTTCCAACAATTTTCTAACATAGCCCTGACATTAATATAACGTATTTCCATCAATTTTCTAACATAACCCCAACATTAATATATTATATAGAATTCTATAGAATATATTCCCAATGATTTCCTAACGTGATCCCAACATTTATATGAGAAACTGGAAAGGACTGTGGATAACGACATGACCAACTGACAACAACCTCTTGTCCACAAAAGAATTTTATTAAGCATATACGTATTTCGAACTCATTGAGTTCATTATTCAATGCCGATACAAAGTTTGGTTGAATTACAGAGAATATATATAAGGGCCAGAGTGGCCATTATCCAATAAAAAGGTACAAATGTAAATTACAAAATAAAAAAAAATACGAATGGGGGAAAAACAGTCTCTTAACATCAGAAGCGCGCACCTAGTAGAGATACTTCCTCCTGGTCGCGAACAATCGTTACAATCGATACCGAATGCCGATTATTAAAATTACAATGAATAAAATCAAAGAAAGTAAAAGATAAACGATGATACAAAATTAAGAAATATAGAAAATTAACTTGACTCTTTAAGCAATTTGATAAGTGTCGAATCTCCTATCGGGCCTGCGTCTCCGTTTAGTAATAGGTCGGGGTCCTTAGAAATCTCCAACTAGTGTTTTACCTAGGGAAAATTATTCGACCAAATGAATACTCGATTTTTTAAATCTGTCGATACTTTTTATTCGATAATTTTTAAGTAAATATCGAATAAAAATACAAATTCGCTAATAGTTTTTTATTTTTTTGAACAAAATCATCAATTACACGAATTTTATAGAGAACAAATTACAAAATCTAAATTTTAAAAACTATTGTTTACAAATTCCAGTATTTAACATCTAAGCTCTTTAAGAAATGCCAGAAATTCGATTCCTTGACGGTGAAATAATTCTTCCTGCTTGAGAAAATAAACATTCTGACGGAACAGAGGTTGAAATTAAGCTAATATATTTTTTTGCAATAGTATAAACATTGGGATAGATGAATTCCAAAGCCTATGCCTAACCGTTCCTGGATGGTTGTCATATTTTCATCCCCCTCAAAGTAATTTGAAAATTTGATTACTCGATTTTTTATTCGAAAAAAAAATATCGGTTATTTAGTCGAATTTTTTTTCACGATTTATTCGATTAGTCGATTAGTTTGGAAAAACCCTATCTCCAACGTCTCAGGTCGGGGTCCTTTTTAGCAGCATCTGTAGGAAAAAAAAATATACATATAATAATTTGAAACTATACACTAGAAATTACAAAAGCATGCAAAATAATAATAATAATTCAGAATGGCCAAAATTCATAGTGTCCCAAAAGTATTGATCGTGGTGACGATGAATTAAATAAGCTATAAAAAATAATCTCATATTAAACGAACAGCTTCCATTATTATTAAATAAATAAACGTCGTTTTCTAATAATACGATCATTATTAATGACTCTGGACAAGTAATAATAGTCTTATAGGTATGTACAGTTTATCCTACTTGTTAAAATACAAGTAAAATTGTTATTTCTATTTGTACTCAAGCAAACACAAGGTAATATGAATTTCAGATTGCATACCTTATATGATTATTCCGTAGGAATAAGAAAACAGCAATTTCTTAAAGAGAAATAAATATTGTTAATATGATGTGAAAATAGAATCCCACAAAATAAGTGTTAAAAAGTTACACCAAAATACAAATAATTATATTGAAACATATATAATAGTAAGTTATAACTTACTTTTTTTCTTGGAGAAACAAAAAAGCAGGAAGCGAGCGTAGATGTCAATCTTCAATAGTCGATCAGAGACGTTTGTAAAAGGCGCGCTTTCAGTCAAATTAGATCAGAGGCGCTTACTTTAACGGTCTCTGAATTAGATGCTGCATTGCTCTTCTGCGCATTTTTACTGAGCACATACGTCAATTAGTGAACATCCAATAATGGATCGCCATTTTATACGAGCCATGAGTGAAATTATATTACGATTTCCCAACGAGTACCAAACGTAGGAATTACTTAACATCTAACCGTTATCTAACCGAACACTTTAATAACAAGATCTGAACATTTCCATTCTCAGCTCTTACGGTTTACCAACCTAAATACCAGTTTCCAACGGAAATATAACATATGAGTGCTAGCTGGGTCGCTGCTCTATTGTTGCAATAATGCGAAGTTTTGAACAATAATCTTCTTGCTTTGCCACCTGTTAACGCTGATAGTGATCTCTCAACTTTGCTGTGGATAGTTGTTTACTATCTTATGCGGATTCCAAAAAGATATTTTGCCACATTTTCATATTGTATTGGAGTGTTTATTGGTCGCCGGTTCACAGAAAAAAATTTCCGACTCACGCCAAATAACCTTAGCTTGATACAGTCGAGCTTCCTTATAACGTAACCATTGGCCACTCCCCAAAAAATTTGTTATACGGAAAATTTGTTATACAGTAATATGGTTAATACTCAAGATTAACATGTTTATCTAGGTTGAGACCAAAGTAAAAATTCGTTATAGATGTGGAGGTCGGTGGTTATGGTGGTAAAAAATATTAATTTCAGAGCACGTTTTCTATCGTCTTAATGGCTATGGCTGATGCACACTACAAATTTATAGATGTGGAGGTCGGTGGTTATTGCCGTCAAAGTGATGGAGGGACTTTTAAAAGTTCAACTATCAATAGAAGTATAGAAGAGGGAATTGTTCAACTCCCACGGTCTTCAGAGTCTGAAGAAATACCGGCTTCATTGCTATATGTTTTTGTAGGTGATGAAGCCTTTCAGTTGACAAAAAAATTCATGCGACCCTTCCCTGGCAAGAGTCTTCTACTGAAGGAGGCCACTTTTAATTATACGTTGAGTCGAGGGTATTAAATATATTCTAAGAATATGTATAAACAAAATCATTTTTGGAATTATATTTGTTATCATGTTAGTTTATTACGTTTATAAATTACAGGCGATGCGTGGAAAATGCATTTGGAGTTTTGGCATCCAGATGGAGAATAATTAGACGGGCAATAAATTTGTCTGCAGAACATGTTGACAATGTCGTGAAGGCAGCATGCATTTTGCATAATTTTTTAAAAAGCAAAGGATCATTCAATCAAGAAGACTATTGTCCTCCAGGATATACTGATCAAGAAGATGAAAATGGCATTATTCAGCCCGGCAGATGGAGGGAAGAATTATTGGAAACAGAAGGTGGAAATGCCTTTGTCAGTCTTCGGGCTAGCCAGTGTCGGAATTACAGCCGTGATGCCGCTTTTATACGCCAGCAATTTGCTGATTATTTTAATAGTTCAACAGGAGGTGTACCATGGCAATGGAATCTGCCAGGAATAAGGAACAAATTATGATGCAAATGTATAATTCTACATATTAAAACTTTGTAGTAAAATATGAAATATGGAGGCTCTGCAATACATTATTTTTTATTGATGAACGAAGTAAACAAACTGTTTCGCCGTCTTTTCCTGGTTTTGTCAAGGTAATGGAATGAATAGCTGCTAAATATTATTCATTTTCAAAATATTTAGCAGCTATTCATTCCATCACCTTGATTAAGCCAGAAAAAGATGACGAAACCATTTGGTTACTTTATTCATCAGTAAAAAATAATGTATTGCCTACATATTTCATATATCCAATATATTGCAGTAAAAGTTAGAAAATAAAAAATAAATTAAAAAATGA
The DNA here is from genome assembly GCA_023313115.1 of Rhysida immarginata. Classification (NCBI taxonomy): domain Eukaryota; kingdom Metazoa; phylum Arthropoda; class Chilopoda; order Scolopendromorpha; family Scolopendridae; genus Rhysida; species Rhysida immarginata. Next base: position 92,660 of record JAHWFO010058452.1, read on the forward strand.
GTTGAGCATGTCTTTTAATTCATTATCCTCTCCTTATGTTTTCTTATTTTTATTTATGATCTAAATGATTAACTATTTTGTCATCACCGAAGTAATTTAAGAGGAATTTAAACTTCCTTATCTAAACTTTAAGTCTAAATAATTCCATTATCTTATTTCGGCATAGAAAAGATAAAATTCTAAAAAAATATATTGGAAATATATATTGACCAAAAAAAAATAGAAAAGCTGAGATGAAAATATTACATTATTATGCGAGAAATGAATGATAGCAGAGTGATCAAATTACATTCTATGTTTTGCGAATTTTCCCATCTTTAAATCATTACATTTCCATTTCTTCTGTGATTTCCTTTAAATATTCTTTTTCACATTATTTTTCAAATTTAATCAATTTTGCAGATATAGAAACCATTTTACACTGTTATAGATTATTGCTGTATCCAAAAAGTTGGTGATTAAAAAAAATTAAAAAGAGAACAAACAGAACTTTGTATGGCAAATCTTTTTTATTTTTTAAACTTTATCAAACATTTTCATTTGAACCATCTAGTATGAATGTCAAAATTTTTTGCAACACTGCAATATGACAATGGGGCAAGAGGGATTGAGGGACTCTGTCCAAATGTTGCACTAGGCTTAGTGCAAATATTTCATTTGGTGGATATTTGGCCCCCTTCATCTAGAATCTTGGTAATTTTTTTCATTTTCATTGAATGCTTCTAGTTGTGCAATAAATGCATCCTCAAATGTTCTTTACCTCGAATTTCTGGATGGTGCAGTTGGTATTGACGGGCTGTGGAGATGTGTCTCCAGAATTACTGATATCCAATTCTGACTCATTTTCAATTGATGGATTTAAAAATCTCTCTTTTGCAGCTGAGTTTCCTGAATTCGCATGATGTCTTCTTGCTCCTGGTCTTCATCATCCACTGCAATATTACCTGAATTGATGAGGCGCATAGGAAACTTAAAGTGGAATATTTATGGCAAGGAATGAGCTACAAACACTTTGTAGTAAACTATAAAAGACTTTATTAATGACAGTAAAAAAAAGAAACTAGAACGCAAAACGTATTCTATGGTTAAACATGGTAGAAGTTAGATGCTGACAAAAGAAAAATTATGAATTCAAGTACTAGCAGTGTCTCGTACTAGTATTAGTACAAAATGAATAAATTATGCAATGGAGTGGTAGAACAACCGCTGCGACTCACTATGCACAGTTAACAGCCTAGACGCATGGTTCTGCAGATAAAATATTCAGATATGGAGAAAAACAGCAAAGATTGTACCATCCGAACGAAATAGACTTCGTAGCCAAGCCTAAACATGGTGAAACTGCAAACAAACGAGCGACGGGTCGAAATCAACATTGACACCCATGAAACTTGGGGACCACGTCGACAAACTCGTAATTACAATTGCGGAGGTACTATATTAAGGCTGAAGCAGTCAGAAAATAAAACCACTAGCAAAGTGAGTGGCCATCGTGGGCTGCACAAGAAGGAGAGATATGGAGAAAATATAGTCGCAAGACCAATGGGGAAAGAAGATGGCGAGAGAATGTACTACGCAATTAAAAAAAATAGAACACTGATTGCGCAACAATCAGACAGTACAACATCTCGCGACCGAGTTAATTAATTGCGAAGGAAAATCGCCTCGTGAGACCAAGAACACGCATCACGCGCGTTCGAAAAAAGAATTTTGCAACAACAATGGTCCACGCGCTACAACAAAGAATTGCTTAATTCTAATTACAGAATATGAATAAAAATAACACTTTTAAATAATAAAAAAATATTATAATCCACTGCGAGATTTCATTCATAAATTTGCGATTTCCCGAACAAATCCCCCTGTAATTAACTTGGGTGCAGAGTAAAAAAAAAATCTTAAACATTTAGTCCGGTTAGATCTCTGCATGTACTGTTCCTTACCTGTTTTATATAAATAGTTACACTGAGCTCAGTACATATTAGAATAATATGTAGATTACTACAAACTAGCCAAAATATTTGAAAATTTGACAATAAAGTTGAAAAAATGCCATGCCGAAACTGTTCAGACATTAAGTAAGCATTACAAAAATAGATCGTACTATATAAGATACATCTTGGCGTTTAGAACCCCTTCCATCCCGCCTTATGTAATGCGCACAATAAGAGCTAACAAGTTCGGCTATAAAAAAAAATTATACATACACTGAGTGGCCAAATTATTATGACCACCCCCTTAATACAGTGTTGGGCCACCTTTCGCCCTTATTACTGCTTGCATTCTTCGGGGCATGGATTCTATGAGATGTTGGTAGGTTGTAGGAGGAATTTGAGACCAATCTGAAGAATTGCGCCTTCCAATTCCTGCAGATTTGATGGTGCTGGATCCCGCTGCCTGATGGCCCTTTCGATCTCATCCCACAAATTTTCAATGGGATTGAGATCTGGCGATTGTGCAGGCCAACGAAGCAAGGTAAACTCTCCGGCATGTTCTTCTAACCATCTGAGGACGATGCCAGCCTTATGACAAGGAGCATTGTCCTGCTGGAAGTATCCATCCCCGTCAGAGTACACCATTAACATAACGGGATGTACTTGATCGGCGACAATACTTAAATAATCTTGGGCACGTACACGTTCGTACAGAGGAATCAAAGGACCCAAACAATGCCAAGAAAACATCCCCCAAACCATAATACTGCCGCCACCAGCTTAAAGTGTTGTGGCGATGCAGGTGGGGTCCATGCTTTCGTGTTGTTTTCTCCATATTCTAACCCTGCCATCTGCATGATGCATTTGAAATCGTGACTCATCGGACCACATGACCCTGTTCCAGTCATCTACTGTCCAATCCTTGTGCTCCTTGGCGAACTGGACACGTCTGCTCTTGTTCAAGGCTGACAGTAGAGGCTTTCGAACTGGTCGTCGGCTTCCATAGCCTAAACGGTGTAATGAGCGGCGAACAGTTCATTCAGAGGCGGTCACAGTTTGTCCTTGATTAAGATTTGCTGCTAATTGATGCACTGTTGTCCTGGACAACTCTGGCCAATCTCCTTTCAGCTCGAGCATTGAGGAGCCTGTGACGACCACACGCTTGACGTTGAGAGCCGTTTTTTTGCTTGGTAGCCCACTCTCTGTAAACATTCATGACTGCTGCTCTTGAACACTTGACAAGTTCAGCTGTTTTGCTGATACTGGTTCCGACACTGCGCGCGCCGACGATCATCCCGCGTTCAAACTCAGTTAAATCACGTTTTTTGCCTATATCGTCGCAAAAAACACAGTGCAACTGATGGTTCACCTCACCTGCATTCCCTTTTTATAGCTATCTAGCCCTCTAGCGGCAGCGCTGTGACGCAATAGCTCATTTGCCTAAAACTGTCAAGTGGTCATAATAATTTGGCCACTCAGTGTATATATACTTACAAAATAACGTACTAATTGACTTAACTGTCACGCTGGGAGAAAGATAAATGGTCCCAAATCTTATGTAATGTGGGGGCAGGTAAAGGCTTGATGAATACATCTGCCGGCATGTCTGAGGACGGGCAGTAGGTGAGTACCACATTGTGGAGATAGATTTCCCGCGAAATAAAATTATGCAATCTTAGAATGTGCCTCGTTCTACTTTTGGATCCCAACGTGCGATTGCGGATGTTGAATCTGTATAAATATTCGTCGGAAGGGTGATATAATCCCCCTGTCCGATTTGACTGATCAGGTCCCATAACCATCGGAACGACTTCACGCACTCGGATATAGCAATTACTTCAGCCTCACAACTGCTGAGAGCGACAGGACGCTGTTTCTTTGAACATTGACCAAGCGTGTTTTGACCCATCTTAATAAGAACACCAGAATACCCATTATTTTGTGGGATAACGCTCCAGCTGGCATCAGCGTATGCACACAAAGAACCAGTCGATTGAACGAAGGTCAGTGACGTTTCACAGGTGTGTGTCAAATGAGCTGCTACACCTTTGAGTGCCGTCATAATAAATTTTTAGCAGATCTGGCATATGACGACAATCTCGTAATTGCATATGCTATATCCGGGCGAGTACTTGTTATATTGTACATTAGTGATCCCAAAAGAGACTGGTAAACAGTTGAGTCGGTGAGTTGCGATCCTTCTGGTTCATCCAAATTTACATGTGGGTTGAGAGGAGTGCTCCTGGGCTTGGCATTCTGCAGCTGGTATTCTTGGACGACTTGCTGGATGTAGTGGGCCTGAGACAATTGTATGCAGTTACCATCACGGCTCACTCGCATGCCCAGAGGGTGACGCAAATCTCCGAGGTCCACCAACTCGATATCACGTCGTAAAATATCCACCAGTGAAGTTAGGCTTGAACATCATTAGTGGCAGCGACGATGTCATCCACATACACGGCGAGGAGGATTGAACATCTGTCGTCGTTGTAGATGAAGAGTCTATCATCTGCTCGTGAAGGCGTGAAGTCCAGGCAGGGGAGGAGTTGATCCAAGTTTCATGCACCAACATCTGCCACTTTGCTTTAGTCCATACAGGGACTCGAGAAGTTTGCACACTTCGTCTGCACGGACTGGCAATCCTTTGGGTGGCAAGATTTACGTTACGAAGGTACAAACCAGCTCGCTGTTTTTCTGTCTTCTCTTTATGTCTTTGGAATCGTCGCAACTCAGTAGGAGGGGTGACTCAGCTGAGGCTAAGCCACAAGGGTACGACTCAGCAACTCTCGCTGAGCTGATCTGCAAAGTTTGCACTTGAATGTGAAACGCCTCAGTTTAGCGGAAAAAGTCCGCTTTTGCTCGCGGATTGCGCTTCCGCGTGTTTTCCGCTTCTGTGTGAAACAGGCTTTAGTAGGAGGTTTTGCAGGCACAGCCCCAACTTGAAACTTAATTATAAAGTCATCTGCTCACTGTTTCCATGACCCAAGCCGTGCATATGGTCTACCACAAAAATGCGCTGGTTGCAGAGATAACACTAATTTGGCCATAAACGACTACGTGTAAGCATGCACACCAATGTCACTCTCTCAACTGCGCAATATCACATAAATGACAAGTCATTTGAAAATTACTGAGCAGTAATGTGCGCCGGGCTACTTATAAAAAACTCACCCTGTATATTGGGAGTATTTTAGCGATCTTTAAGGATTTAAGGAATACCCCAATAGAAAGAGAAATGTTTAATATATGAGATAAAGGACAGGCTAAACCAGTCTTTAGTGCAATAATTATGTCTGTGCAAAAACCTATGTCACAAAGAGTGTCGACATTCTCGGGCTCCAATATTTCTAGCAGACGTTGTCTGCTAGGAAATAATGTTGGAGTTCGTGAGGCGACACCTTTTGATGCGATCAAGCGTAATTCGAACCGAGATAACTACACGAGCTATCTTTAAAAAGTAAGAGGGCGGAAGAGGCGTAGGCGGCGCAAGCGGAAGTGCGAAAAGCGATTCTCGGAGCGGGAGATTGGAATAGAGGAGAGAGTGACGGGCTTCGAAATGAAAAGGACGCTTGAATCGAGGCTCCTGAATTTTCGTGCGGTGAATGACTGGAATTGTGTGAATTCGGCTAGCAGCCAGCGGAGAGACGTGGAGCTCCAGAGAGAAAGTGAGCAAGCTGCGACCGCCGAAGACACTACGCGAGAGCGGACAGTAGTGCGTCGCATTTGCCGAATAGTAATGTTTCTCTTCCCATAGAATCACACATAGGAATCTCTCTAGTGCCAATGAATCCCTCGACATCTCAGGAATTTTCCCCGAGGAGAATTCTTCACTTCATACGAATCTGAATTCTTCACGTCACACCACAAAATGCGTCATACGAATCTGTGAAAAAAAAAACCCAGCGAGTCGTCTCCATTAGCAAGTTTCCGCCACGTCAGCGTCGTGTTACAGAGTAACGTCTTATCAAGGTACATGACCGAGAACTTGGTCCTCATAGTGGACGTAAAAGTGTGGAACCGCCCCAACAATTTCGCCAGCCTGGATTTAGGACAATTCTCCGTAGAGGAAAGAATAGTGTGCATCTTCCCCTGGATGATTTCCGGCTATATACGGGAGAACCTCGGCGCCATTGCCCCATACGACAGGTAAGCCATTTCATGATTCCGCCTGTTATGTTTAGACTATGTCAAAGTCACTCTTCTCCCTCGAAATTCCTCACGTAATGAAATTTGTCTAAGTGGCTCACTTGTTTTGGAGTAATGTAAAATTTCCGCATCTTGTCTTTTAAGCTCGTTAAATTGACAATTTTAGATAAAGTTCATTAAAGTTGGCTTAATTAAGCAAGCGCGTAATTATTATCCCGACAGACTTTAATTGTGGAATTTTGTTTGGTTTTTCATAATACTTTTCCCGTGGAGTCGCTCTGGGATGTAAACGCATTGCGTAACCGCCGTTCTGTTTAGCGGTACGTTCTTTGCCCTTACAATTCCATTAGGGATCTTCAGATGTCGGTCTTATAGATTTCTAGAAGTTACTATGGCGCACTACTAGGTTTCCGCCTAGTGGCGAATTCATGCGTAAACGTAGAGGGAGATTTAAATTTAAAAGACCATGCAGTTCTGATCCGTTTTTGACATAGAACTGGCTAAAGTAATGGATATTTATGTGGGATTTTCACCCATCACTGCTGATACTTACTTTAGAAGCAGTACTTGGAAAAAAGGATGGAATCTAAATATAAGTAAACATGTTTTTAATGTAATTGAAAAAAGATTTAATGATGGAACCTTTATACATGGAAAATGTATCAGAGAAACCACCATCAATGGAAAGCCAAATGAAGTGGAAATTAAGGTATAATAACTACTACTAAAAAAATTTAGTTGCATGATTGTTGCATGAAAATGAGTTTCGCGTGATAAAGTTTGAATACCATTGTTGTAGCCGTCGGCTATTTTCAATCTTAATCAACGGCCTTAATGTATTTAAGATAAATGATTTGCCCGGTTATTCCGGGGTGGTGGAGGGAATAATAATTCATAAAATTAGGGTGCTGTGAGCTGTATTTTTTTAATAATGTTTATTGTTGCCTTGAAATACATTCACTGCGTTTACATGCACACTTTTGATCCGGATCGAAAGACCAGTTTCAAGTCAATCCTGCAAAAAGTGGCATGTAAACAGGCTTCTACACCCCGATCCGGATCGAGTTCAATCCAGTCGAAAGAGGTGGTTTGAAACCAGGGAAGCATGCTTCAGGAAAGAGGTCAATCCAATAATGTGCATGTAAACACTCCGATCCGGATCGAGTTTAAATTTGCTGTTTGATTGAAAAAAAAAATATATAAAATTTTAGCTAAAATAAGTTCTTGGTTGATTTATACCTCAACACAATAAATACCGGTATCTATAAATAAATAAATAAATAAATATATTTTAAAATACATTGCATGTTTAAATTTTTTTTTGTAAACTCTATCAAAATGGCATTTTTCTTAATTAAACTCTATTGTATATCAAATTGGAGTTTTATATATATTTTTTTATCAAAATGTAATTTAATAATTTTTTATCAAATTATAATTATAAAATTAAATATTTATCTCAAAAGTTTCAAATTAACAATTTCTATTTTATTAAATTATAATTTGATAATTATTTATAATTATTATAATTGTAATTTTATAATTTTTATTATTTAATACAATTAAAATAAACTATTAAATTGAAGTTTTTGATATAAATCTAAAAATTAATTTGATAAAATCTATTAAAAATTATATTTTGATAAAAATAAGTAAAAAAAAAAATTAAACATGCAAATGCATTTTAAAAGTTATTAAGGATTATTATATTGAGGTAAATAAATCAAAAACTTGATATATAAATAACATTATAGTTAATATTATAAATAACTTCAAACTTATTATTTATATATAGAAAATTTTAATTGATAACAAAATTTAAAGAAAAAATCAATAATTACAAAATTTATTGATTATCAATTATATTTCCAGACGATAATGAGAAAATTTTTAAAAATTGCATTTCAGCCGTATTTTAGAGGAAGCATAATTCAAGTGATAAGGCCGACTGAGCCAACAATGGCGGATTCTGTAGCAGATGACAAGTCTGGCGTACTTTCCTAATCTAGAGCTTTACCCACAGGGCATCTTATCGGACTCGATCCGGATCGAGTTAGATGAATGTAAACGCGAGGCAATTTTGGATTAACTCAAGTCGATCCGGATCGAAACGTGCATGTAAACGTAGTGATTAAGTCGGAATTTAGCAATCCCGACCGGAAATGCCTTTTATTCTCGGCTTTTTCAAGGCTACATTTGAGAATAACATAACTCGATATTTATAGTCTTCAAGAACATAATAAGTATGGGGTTAAAGGTGATTGGATAAAACTGAGGTAACGTCATTGTGGAGGAATAGGGGTCGGGGTGATGGAATTTGGATAAGTGAACTGAAGGATGGGAAGAGTGAGGAGGAGGAATGGGGATGAAGAGCTTATATAATAAATATGTGTCTGCGACATATACAAGTCATAGGCCACGGGTTCCTCACATAACTGGAATTGAAGCCCGTTAAATTATTGCTCAATTTCTATTGTAAGTGTTTGTTATTTGGAGACTCCTAGTAAGCCGTATTAATGTATATTCAAACCGTTTCTTTCTTAAAAAGGGGACATTGTCTAATTAAAATATTTAATACTAGTTTCGTTGTCACCTTCCTAAAAGGTGCTTATCTAATGTAAAACCGTCAATCGACGGGCCTCTTTCAGAAGATAATTAGAATTATTTACCTTCTAGTGATTTTCTACGTGTTAGTGGAAATCACGGGAGTCTTTACTCCACGCTTTATTTTGTATGTAATAAATTCTATTTCATATGAATAAAGTTGTTAATGTTATCAAAGTGTATGTTCTCTGTGTCTCGTAAATTTAAGCCCACCTTCAACTGCGCTAACTTTGTAATACGTGATAACCCAAAGGATCCGAAGTAGAAGATGATTACACACAGTATTTCATCCGGAGAAAAGGGAAGAGCAAAAAAAGAAGAGGGGTTTAGAGTCATTGGAAAAGGGTAAAGAAGTTGACCAGGGCATTGGAAGAAGAGTAGCAAGGAAATCTGTTAAAGTTAAAGGATTAAATGAGATTCTGAAAATGGGGAATGAGAAGAAGG
>JAHWFO010058454.1:0-11236 GCA_023313115.1 Rhysida immarginata
GGTTATGGCCGTTCGGCTTAATAGCGTATTATCATCAGGATTTAAGTTTCACGATAACTCAGCGTATTGCTCCGGAAGTGAAACCATCACTTTAGCCTTCTGTCATTCTTTCCATATTTCTATGTTCGTTAAGGAACATTTAATTTAAGGAAATTTTAATTAGTGACAGTTTCATTAATTCTACATTATCTTGTATTTAACGTTTTAGTGTTGGGATTACTTTATCTGTGACTTGCTAACGAATAAGGACTAGTTACCGGACTTGACGTTTTGTTTTAATTGTGAATTTATCATACGATTATCATTGTAACAGCCGTTGGTAGCTGTATAGTGCGAAGACTTTATTTCCATTTAAGTGACTTTGAACTCTCATATTTTTGCGATTGTGTGATTTACATTTGCAAAGAACTTTTATCTTAAGCTATACGTTTAGATTATGTAATAGGCTTAAGTCCTCGAATCATATTGTGTTTTAAGGTTAATTCCTTAATAAGAGGAATGTCGCTATTGTATTTTGTGGCACGTTTATAATAGAAGCTCTGTATAATTGTGGTTAAGCGACTTGAACCGTATCTTTATTTATGCTTATAGTCAATAAGAGTATTTTTTGATGTTGTGCTTTGTAGCTCGTTAAGGACCACCCACTCGTTGTTAAGGGTCCCCTCAGGTTTCGAAGACCCCGCCATATCCTGGATGTCTGCTTTGATGACGTTAACAAGGCCGTCTTCCCCAACTATTGGATCTTTTAGATTTTTGGGGATTCCTGCTGATTTTTGGGGACTCTATTCGTCAATCTACAATCCTTCTTGGGACTTATTCTCTGGAGGACTAAAGAGGTTCATCAGGCTTCTCTCCCAGTTCAGTGTACCTCCTCTGGTTTACTCTTTGGGCGAGCGTGCAAAGTGAGCTTGACACCTGGACCACTCGCGTCTTTTTTTCACTTCACTGTTCGATTGTGGTTGTAGCTCGTTATATTTTGAATTATTGGATAGATGTGGTTAAGTGGCTAATTGTCCGCAAATTGAGTAATTATTGTGTGCTCTGTTATTTGAGGCTGTTTGCGTAATTTTGTCAACCAGCAGTTGATAAGTTATTATAACTGATTGTCTTGATTAGAGTTATAAGTGATAACTTTAGGTGATGTTTTTTTGGTGCTATGTTTTCAATTATTTACAATAAACTTTCATTTCAATGTTCATCCGTTCACTGTCACGTGTTCATCAATTCTTCCACTGTGCTTTGCTCTAACTACATTTATTTCCACGTTACAATCAGCCACTTTATTAAAAGTTATATGGCTTTACTATTGCATCCTTGTTCTTTATTCGTTTATTCCTTCCAGAATAAGAGACTATTTGATGCTCTTATTAAAAAACAAACAAATAAGGCCAACCAGCAAATTTGTAGAAATTTATCTTATGGTATGTTAAATTGATCTGAAAGTTTTTCGTATAGTAGTTTTTTGTGTGTGCCGAAATTTAATCTCTGCCAAAAGTATATGAGGGCAGGTTTTTTTTTTAAATTGATAAGTGCGTATACTATACACAATATAATATGTCGGGCGACCCAAAAATAACTTACTTTGAGAGCATGTCCTCCCTGGTAATATCCAAGCGACTCGAGCCCAGATTCTCCATGTAGTCTAGCCACCTGGTTCTAGGCCGACCCCTTGGTCTCATACCCACCGGCTTGGAAAATAACTGCCTAGGAAGACCAGTTTGCGGCATCCGTATCACGTGGCCATACCAGCGTAACTGAGATCTCTCAATGCGGAGAAGTAGAGGCTCAACACCTAAAGACTCCCTTATTGTGCTGCTGTGCACTCTATCTAGTAGGGTAACACCTGCCACACCTCTCATAAATCTCATTTCGGCCGCTTGTACCCGCGATCGCACTCTTTCGGTCATTAACCAAACCTCATGACCATAGGTGAAAATGGGGACAAAGATAGATTTGAAGACGGAGAGCTTGGCTTTGTTACCCAGCTCACGTTTCGTTACCACGGATCGCCACAGGTCACGTCTGACACAGCTTGCTGCACCGATCCGAGCATCCAATTCTTTCTCCTGCCGTCCATCCAATTCTTTCTCCATCTGTCTCAATGAGGCTCCCCCAACATGGAGAGCGCACTGAGCAGGCTGTCTTGAAAGGACCAGAATCTCGGTTTTAGCCACACTGATCTTCATCCCATCTTCTTCACATTTGGCTGCAAACCGGTCTAGTCATGCTAACGGTTCGTGCGAGAAGACCCAAAGAGGACAAGGTCGTCAACAAAGAGCAACCTCTCCACCAGGCAGTCGCCCACACAAACACGCTCATCGCCTCGGTTCTTATGATTATCGATTATATATTTTTTGCATCGATGTGTCAACATCGATGTTTTTGTTAAGTGTACCCAGCACTACTTCTGATGGAGTCTTTCAGGTCACAGACAGTTGTTGGTCTGGTAAGATAAACCGTGTATTTTAGAAATTCCTATAACCAATAGCATGGTTTGGTTTGGTTAGTATTAATGTTCTTTTCAACTGCTATGGTCATTTCAGGACGGCGTTATAGGGGCCGCAAATTTTGGTTCGCAAGGGGTCTATAACGTGCAGCCGGCAAATGACTACACGGGACCAACGGCTTTACTTTCCTTCCGAAGGAAGCGCATGATCTCAGGATTTTCCCCCTGAAAAAATCCTCGTCGTCCTCGGCTGGGATCGAACCCGCGTCCTCGGGCATCAGAGGCGATCACGCAACCACCGAGGCCGATTCAATAGCATGGAAGATGTAGAACTAAGGTCTGGGGATCGAGGAGGCCACGCCATTGGAACATTACGTCCAATAAATCTGTCTTCAGTAAAAACAGAAAGCAAGAAATGTTTTACAGGGATGATTATGTTGATATGTTACCTAATTATTTACACTAGTTTGCATATTTTATGATTGGAAATATTTCCGCATTTTGCCAATATGAACATGTGATTGTAATCAGTTCATTATTAAAACCGTTATCAGCTTTCAAAGTTTATTAAGTTCTATTTGGGCCATCCTAATAATGCTCCTAAGTTGCACTTTTATTATATTTTCAGCAAGAAGTTTCATTTTCTTGAAATTATCGAATGATTAAATTAAATTCTTGAAAATTTATGAAAATTTACAGTCAAACTTTTATCTTTGATTATTCATAATAATGTTAATGTCCTAACCATAGCCAATAATACGGCTGTGGTCCTAACCTAAACCAGATGCTGCTACCACATCCTCTTTCCTATAATATAATATTAAGTTTGGCTTCTTGACAAATATTATCTGAGTTATAAATTGTTGTCTTTATCACGTACGATTAAAATATTTACACTGACTGAGTAAAACTCATGGGATAGTCACCTAATATCTGGTCGGGTCTCCTCTGGCCCTGTGTAGCGCAGCGATACGGCGTAGAAGTGAGTCTACAAGTCCCTGGTACACTTCCGGAGGCAGATGACACCACACAATTTGCAACCAACTGCGGTCTGGGTGGAAGATCCAGCGACCGGAGCCTGAGTTCAATGGCAACCCAGATATCTCGATAGGGTCCATGTTGCCAAGTTAGGGGATTTCCCCCTAAATTTAGGGGGTTAATATTTTTAGGAGATTTTTTGGGGAGTTATATTTTTATTTAGGGTAGAAACTTTATGGTGCCATGAATGATGGAACATTACCTAATAGAATTGTAAAACTTAATGGAATTCAGTGGCTTGCACGCCATTCAGTTGTTCTACAATAATTTCTCAATGGAAAGTATTTCACTTGCTCTTCAAACTTGCAAAGGAACATGATAAGTGTTACGGTACTGAACAGTTACTTAACATAATGAATTGCCCGGCATTTAAAGCTTATCTTGTATTTCTTAAAACCATTTTTGATGAAGTATGCAAAGTCAATGCAATGTTTCAAGGTGAAAACATTGAAACTCTTAAAATATTAGAGGATTTGTATTTGCTGTACAGAAACACTCTTAAAAAAACTGTAGTACCAAGTCGGCTAGAGAAAATCAAAAATGAAGATGTAGTCCATTTTCCTTTTAAAGAACATACTATGCGCTCATATGGAATGTATTTTGGTTATGAATTTGAACTTGTGACTAATTTAATGAAAAAATGAAGCTGATGATGTACGAGTGAGATGCAACATGCATTTCCTTGTAGGTTTTTGCCAGGAACTGAAACAAAGATTACCATCGACAATCGAACAGTGTAGTGTATCGGTATTCAAGTGGAACTTGAAGCATAGCTTCCATAATCTCACCCTTCATAATCATATTCCAAGGGAAATACACTGAGCTAGAAAAGAAGCCTGATGTACCCACAAGGGTCATCCAAAGTATGAAAGAAAATTGCCTCCTCTTGGTGGAGGAAAATTTGATTGACGACTGTCTAGACTAGAAGCAGACCACTAGTATTAGATAAAACACGACCTATGAAGTCCAGTAATCTGGAAATAAGACATTATCAATGTCTTCAAAATTAATATCAAGTATATGCCTTGGATCACGATATCTCTTTCTATGCATAGGATTCTTTAAAATGCCCGAGACTAGCTCGTTGCTATGATTTTCTATATTGGGCAGCATGGATTCCATGAGCCCTTGAACGTATTTGCCAATATGAGTCATGTTGAAGTCATTATAAATGGAGGAATTGCGAACAATTCTCCGATCTTTTTGCGCAATAGTCCTAAGGGTAACGTTTTGGAACGTTTGCAGTTCTTTCCATCTAGTTTTACATATTGTGGCCCAGACGGGCATACCATAGGTCAAGATAGTCCGAACAATGACCTTATAGAGTAGGAGTTTATTATCAATGTTTAGAGCACTATTCCGGCCCAGCAGAGCAATCAAGCTAAACTTGGCTCTCCTGGCCTTATTCAACGCATAAGTTGCGTGGGGAGTCCAGGTAAGTTTAGAGTCAATAACAACACCAAGATATTTATAAGTTTCAACCCAGTCCAGTTTTTTGCCATATAGTGTTAGAGAATCTAATGATCTCTTTCTCTTCTTGGAGACAAACATCGCCTTGCATTTGTCTACATTCAATTTTAGCCTCCACTTGCTAAACCAGCTTTCACACTCCTTTAGAACCTTCTGCAGCCGCGAGACTACTACGGCTGGTTGACGAGCACAGGTCAGTATAGCAGCGTCATCTGCGTAAAAAAAGAGCTTACATTTAGAAGGACTTGGGAAGTCTCGCATAAAATAATTGAATAATACTGGCCCCAGGACTGAACCCTGTGGGACACCAGCTTTTACTTCATACATAGGAGATAGACTATCTCCAACTCTGGCCTGAAAGAACCGGTTGGAGAGAAACGAGTGTATCAGAGTAATTATGTCTTGAGGAAATCCATCCATAATCATTTTAAAAATAAGACCATCGTGCCAGACTTGGTCGAAGGCTTTGTGTACATCGAGAAAAACGACCCCACAGTACATAGAGAGATTAAGGGGCTCATTGATATCCGCTGCGAGCCTCCATGTTTGGAGTTGGCAGGAATGGTTTGAGCGAAAGCCAAATTGTTCATCGCGGATGAGATCGTTGGCATCACAGTGCTCAATGAATCTCTTGAGAATTGTTTTTTCCAGGATTTTGGAAATTGATGGTAACAAGCTGATGGGCCTGTAGCTAACAGGATTTGCAGGATTTTGTCCTGGCTTAGGAATGCTTAAGACAACTGATTGCTTCCAAGCATCCGGGAAATAAGTGTTCTTCCAGCAGTCGTTAATCACTTTTGCAATATCTTGAATTGTATTTGGAGGTAAATTTTTCAAAGCAGTGTTCTTAATAGAGTCTTTACCTGGAGCTTTTCTCGTTTTTAAATTTTTAATGATGCTTAGGACTTCATTTACATCAATGCTATGTTTTGGGAATTCATTGCCGTGAATACTATAGAAGCCAGTTATGCAGGATTTTACTTTCTCGGACATATCAAGTCCTATTTGCCGACCATCAGTAGGCGTGACAAACTGTTCTGAAAGTGAGCTTGCAATAAGCTGCGCTTTATCATCATCATTCGTGATGAATTTGCCATTTTGGGCTAAAAGAGGTGGGATATTTATGGCTTTCTTGTTTTGCAAGGCTCGAACCATGCACCACATAGAGTTATCGTGGGTCGACAGACTCTTAACTTTATCATTCCATCTGGCATTACGAAGTGCTTTTACCTCCTCGTGAACTCTTCTTGTGAGCCTATTATACTTGGTCTTAAGCCATGAATCACGAGTTCGGTACCACTGCCTTCTAACCTTATTCCTTTGTTCAATTAATTGTTTGATTTTTGGGGTGAGATCAAGATGATCAGCTCGCTTCGACTCTAAGGGCGAAGCACTAGAGTCAATAGCTGCATTTATACGTTCAGTAAGCCTTTTCACATTGGTATCTATGTCGCTCGTACTATGTACGTTATTTAGTGGGTCGTCATCTTTTTTGAGAATTTCTCTAAAAAATTTCCAGTCTTGTTTGAGCCTCAGTTCTTCTTTGAGGTCAATGTTTACGTCATCAAAATTTAGTGCAACTGGTTTATGGTCTGAGGATAGATCATTGACAGTATAGATACTGAATGATTTGTAGAAGCCCTTCAACAACACAATATCAAGTACATCGCTTGAAGGAGAATGATCACAATAATATGTATCATCCACAGGGCCTACTGCAATAATATCAGATTGCCTTTGCACGTAGCCATACAAAAGGACACCGTTTTGGTTATGGCATCTTGAATTCCAGTGCGAGTGCTTAGCGTTCAGGTCTCCCGCCATAATAACGGGAATATTCCCGGAAAACAG
This sequence comes from Rhysida immarginata, assembly GCA_023313115.1. Classification (NCBI taxonomy): domain Eukaryota; kingdom Metazoa; phylum Arthropoda; class Chilopoda; order Scolopendromorpha; family Scolopendridae; genus Rhysida; species Rhysida immarginata. The sequence goes on from JAHWFO010058454.1 coordinate 6,806, forward strand.
CTCGTCAAGCTCATTGGCATCGAATTTATGCTTGGGCGCATTATATAGAGCCACTAGTTTCACTTCTCCCAGTGTGGCATCAGTAATGATAGCAGAGGCAGCTTCCATTCCCATATAGTCTCGGGTTGGTTCCTCCCGATGATGAATGCCTTTCTTAATAATAATTGCTGACCCACCTGACGGGGACTTTACTGTAGTGGGAAGAATTCTGTCTTTACGATAGACACAGTAACCTGGTAGCCTGAAGTCGCGGTCTGGCCTTAAGTGTGTCTCACATAGAAATGCTATGTCTATATCCCATTGGGTTAGGAAGTTGTAAAACTCAATACGCCTCCGGGGGACACCCCTGGCGTTCCATATTACGCAACGAAGTTTACCTCGATTTGTAATAGAATAACATCGATCAGCCATACTGTCAGTGTTTATTCGTAAGTATTCCACTCATCAGTGGCATTTTCTTGCCCAGTTCGTTTAACAAATTGCATACACTGCCAATTTGTTTATACATTTCTTGAAAATCATTCACGTTAATGCTCTTATCTTGTTTGGAGACCATTGAGGCATAGGAAATCTCCGGGGACACTTTAGCACTTTGCACTCTCCTGACTTGCGGATATTTAGGACATTTTGTGTAACTGGAGGTGTGTTGTCCATTACATCGAATACATTTTGGGGGATCTTGTCCTTTTACATTTGGGCAGTCTTTTGACTGATGATCTTTAGCGCATTTGTTACAACGGGGGGATTCCGTGCAACCCATAGATACATGGCCAAATCGCAAACAATTATAGCATTGTAAAGGTTTCTTATTACCTCGAAACATTTCAACACTGACAGCTAAAGGCCCTATGCGGGTCACATTTTTAAGTGTCTTATTGTGTTCAGTGTTTGATAACAGAACCAGAATCATGGGCATATCAATTGATCCTTTGGCTTTTTTAAGCCTAATCACTTTCTCAGGGAAGTAGTTGGCCTTTTTCAGGTCTTCATTAAAATCGTTAAGGTCATAGGTCACGTCTACATTTCGTATAACGTATTTGAGGACTTTTTCCGATTTCAGTTGATGATGCTGAATCTTTAGCACGTTATCAGCCTTAATGCCAGACACCAATTTACTATGCGTTTCCTCATCATGACACCTTATTTTGATCGTCTCTGCTCTTCCTGTGTGTACAGTAATTTGGTTAATCGCCACATGCTTTTGAATCTCGCCCAGGATTTGCTTGATTGGCTGACCGTGAGTACGTATTATGACTGGCGGAATATATGAGCTGCTCTTGGTATTTGGCTTTTCAACATTCTTTCGCTGTTCGGACTTGCTTTCTCGAAAAGCAACTGCGATTGTATCATTTATATCAACAACATCCTTGATGTTGTCAATTTTCAACCCTTTTTTAGCCTTTTTAGATTTTGCAGGTATCCATTTATCCGTATCATTGTATAGCCGCTTGCGATTTGTACTAATCGGGTCTTTGCCATCGTTATCATTACTCCCGAAGCCGGAGGGGATAATTTCCATAGGCTGAGGATTCACACTCTCTGTTTCACAAGAGTCTCTTAGATAGTCAGAAGTTACACCAGTAGGCTGATTACCTTTCATTGACAGAGCAGAGAATTGATCTTTGAGGAACTGCTCCAACTTATTAAAGTTCTTGTTGGCTTCATTACGTGCTGCAGATATTTCAGCATTCATATTAGCAATTTTATCGTGGATTTCAGTTATGTTCTCTTTTAGTGACTCGACTTTTCCTTGTAAAATATCATACTTAGTGCACATTTCTTGGCGCAAAACCTCTAGCTTATCCTTAATTATAGCATCAAAAGCTTCGAATCTGTAGTCTTTACAGGCATCTTTATATATCTCGCCATATGTATATTTACCGTCACTTGTTTTTTGGCTTGCAATGCCACTTAACGCTTTGCCTGAGTCTGGCATTATGATAAAATTTAAAATAATAGTCAGTTAAGAATAGTCAGACTGCTAGCCCTGAAAAGGGCTTTTCCAGAATAAGATCTGTACAAAAAACAGCCTTAAAGAATAGGATATAAAAAAACCGCTGACCTTAAGAGAGTGTGCCTTCAATTACATTCCTTCTCCAGTCTATACCATCTATGAGTAGCTCGAACCCGTGAAGTGTGCTCTGCTCTCTGTCTCTCTCTGTCTCTGATCTCTGATATGAATCAAAAAAAAAAGAAAGTAAGATTGCCAAGCCTTATATACAGAACAGTGGTACAAATTTTGCAAATACATGAACCAATAGGATACAAAAGAATTAAAGGGGAAATAATTGCCAATAGGATAAATAGAATAAGCACAGATTTTTGAATTATAATGGCCAATAGAATAAAAAGACTGTAAACACTAAATTTTTATAAATTATAGAAAAAGAAAATATACAAAGGGATGGTGCACGTTTACGCGGACCTAAAAGAGAACTTATCCGGTTGTCTGAGGAAAAGAGGATTTACAGAAAATAAAATAAACAGGCAAGAAATAACAAAACGCAAAAGAAAACATAAACCATAATAAAGAAACCGAGAAAAAGGAATCGTAATAGATCAGATAAAGAGTAAGTATTGCATACACATTAAAGTCCGTTTGACAATTGAGAAGCAGGTGGGGAGGATTTCTTGGCCTTGAATATTTCGATCGCTTCGAGGGTAGCAGTATTTTCTGGTCTATTGCAGATATGTAAGACAGACATAACATCTTCTTGTGTCTTTAAAGCGTGTCCGGAATCTTCGAGGTGGTTTGCATAGTGGGAAATACGATCTCGTTTTCTATACGAATCAATGTGTTCTTTGAACCGTACTGCAAAATTGCGGGACGATAATCCTACATAGAATCTGTCGCAAAACACACAATTCAGGCGGTAAACTCCGGATTGGGAATATTTGTCGGTGGTGACGGCGGTGGGTGGGTTCAGGATGCGGGCTGATGGTGTAGGAGTACGAAAAGATATTCGAAGGCCGAGGGACGACAGGAAGTTAGAGAGCTGGGAGAAATTAGGGCCCAGATACAATAAGGACGTCCATTTCTTGGGAAGGGGCGAAACAAGAGGGGAGGGGGAGAAGAGGGCCCGTCTGCGGCGGTGAAGAATAAGGGAGAACATGGAGGCCGAATATCCATTGGCATGGGCGAGGTTCCGGATTATGCGGAGTTCGGATGATCTGGATAGGGGGCTGAGGGGGAGCTTCAGGGCACGTTCAATTAGAAATCTTAATGAGGCTTGTTTGTGGGTGGGGGGGGTGAGGAGGAATGGTGTATTAAGAGTTGGAGGATGTGGTCGGTTTACGGAAGGGGACCACCTGTATATGCCTCTCTTCAACTCACCGATTCGTATATGGACCACCTAGGCTGAGGACGATCAGGACGATCAAAACGGACTAGCTCTTCAAGGTATCACTCTACTCTCTTTTCAGGTATCATTTCATTATTCTCATTTCACGGTGCGCCCTTTTCAGGGCGATATTCACCTTCTGTTACGTCTTATGTGCTGGTCTCTGGCGTTGGAATTACTGGTCCCTCGTAATATTCCCGTAAACCAGTACATCAAGACGCTCATTATCCTTCTGGGACCCTAGCGTTGGGATTAATTTCCTCGCAAACCTAACTAAGGACATTTTCTCATATCATCTATTATTATTCTAATCATTCACGAGCAGCTCCTGGCGTAGAATTAATTTTCTCGCAAACCTGACTTGTTCATTTTTCTTAGAGATAGGTGCGTCCTTCTTAGGACGGCTTCTTTAGCACACACCAGTGTTGCCAAGTTGGGGGATTTTCCCCCAAATTTGGGGGATTATTTTTCAATTGGGGGATATTAGGGGGATTTTATTTTCTGGGGGATATTTGGGGGAAATTTTATTTACCATTTATTCAAAATAGAAAATGTGTAGTTACGTCTGAGACATTGAAAACATTCTCTTCACGACAATCTCAGAAGTAATTAAGCGTGATTGGTTACAAGAAGTCATATGATTCGCGTTTCGTCACGGATGATATGTCTCTAACCAATCATCTTTGATCTTTTACTTTTGATTGAGGTTCGGTTCGTTCTCCTTATGACTGGACGCAGTAGTAGTAGTTAGTTGTTGTTAGTGTGTTAAACATGCCTCCGAAGCAGCTATCCACCGCAAAATACAAGCATAAATATGTATAATCTTGGGAAACAAATTCACAGTTGAAAGGTAATTTTTTTCTTTACGTATAACTTTTAGCATTGTCTGGACGTCCATTCATTAAATCTATACTGAACACGTGCTTTCTTTTTTAAGACTGGATCGCGCTTGATCCAACTGGGGACATAAACAATGCATACCACAATGCAGTTGCGGCCTATCACTTCGTGACGTCATCATTAGGATTAATACGAGGATTAACATCACTGCAAAAACTTTGTTTGAATCTCTATACGCGTAAAATTGCCA
>JAHWFO010058455.1:0-10839 GCA_023313115.1 Rhysida immarginata
ATCTTGGAATCTGACGAGGATCGTTCTCTCCAACACCTTGGACATCGTGGGTAGCAGGCTAATAGGTCGGTAACTCGCCGGAATTGCAGGATTTTGCCCCTGCTTGGGGATACTCAACACAATAGATTTCTTCCAAGCCACAGGGACACACAAACACTCTGCACGGACCAACAATATATATCTCATGACCAACAATGCAAAGCAAAGTTTGTGCAACAATAGGTCCATCGTATTCGCGTCAACAATGGTATCAACGCGCAATTCACCAATAACAATGAGCATAGAATGATGATGCAATATGGATAAGTTTCAATTTGTAACAAGGTATAGAATTCCTGTTATTCAGGCTTTTCTTAGAAAAGAGAGTTCTTAGTACTTAACAATTTCTTGAAAATCTTTAAAAATGATCACTAACTGGAGATAATGGAGAGTTAGCAGACTATTGAGAAAGAGTGGAAAGACGACAGAGGAAGCACTCCTTTAGCGAAATTTTTTTTCGAATTTTCATTAAAAAATTTTACTGTATTAATTCTAAGCATTTTCATGTGTTTATTTTTAAGATATCGCAAAATTTAATTTAATTTTTTAAGATTGTTCTGTTTACCTCCAAGTATAATTATCCCGGGCAACGCCGGGTACCTTTGCTAGTCTAAATATATAACTAGCAGAGGACCCGGCGTTGCCCGGGATAATTATAAACAGATTAACCACAAAAAGCTAAATTAAACCTCCAAATTGGTTAAATAACAACTCAATCACTACAATATAGAGCGAAGGGACTATCCATTCTAAGAAAAATCCGAAAGACAGGAATATAGCTCTTCACTGAAAAAATCCATTCTAGGTGATATACCGGGACTTGATTTACCGAAAAAAAATTTTTTAAAGGCTCACAATGGATGGACCTCTCCAAGGATGCCTTCTAGTCTAAATAATTTTTTACTCACGTAATCTTACTTTAGATGTACACTTGATGTTGTTGCAATTTCTTTACTTCTTTCGATGTCTTGAAGCAAAATTGGCCATTCATCACTTTGTGTAGTCTAGCGGTCGCCGATTCTTCTAAAAATACTTGCTTACCATTTGCTCAATACAGCACGGAGCTAAAGAAGTGCTTCCTCTATCGTCTTTCACTCTTTCTCAATAGTCTGCTAACCCATTATCTCCAGTTACTGATCATTTTTAAAGATTTTCAAGAAATTGTTAAGTACTAAGAACTCTCTTTTCTAAGAAAAACCTGAATAACAGGAATTCTATGCATTGTTACAAAATGAAACTTATCCATATGTCATCATCATTTTATGTTCATTGTTACAATTCTTTGAATAATTTTGTACTCATTGTTATTGGTGAATTGCGCATTGAGACTATTGTTGATGCGAACACGATGGGCCTATTGTTGCACAAACTTTGCCTTGCATTGTTGGTCATGAGGTATTTCTCATTAATATGCCCTGCCATAACCATGAATATCGATTTTTTATAAATAATTATTATTTTTTCGAAATCTGAGATAGACAGTGACCTTCCTCATACTTTGAAGGTCATGTATGCGAAATTTTATCAAGATCGGAATAAAACTGTAGATTTGTATAAAAAACAAACAAACAAACCCACAAACAAACCCCACAAACCCACAAACAAACAAACATCCTTCTTCTTCTATCTATCTATATATATAAAGAAGGATGTTTGTGGGTGGGTCTGTACGTTTTATATACAAATCTACAGTTTTATTCCGATCTTGATAAAATTTCGCATACATGACCTTCAAAGCATGAGGAAGGCCACTGTCTACCTCAGATTTCGGAAAAATAATAAATATCGATAAAAAAATCGATATTCATGGTTATGGCAAGGCATATTAATGAGAAATATCTCATGACCAACAATGCAAAGCAAAGTTTGTACAACAATAGGTATCAACAATGGTATCAGCACGCAATTCACAAACACACTGCATGAACCAACAATATATATCTCATGACCAACAATGCAAGGCAAAGTTTGTGCAACAATAGGCCCATTGTGTTCGCATCAACAATGGTATCAACGCGCAATTCACCAATAACAATGAGCACAGAATGATGATGTAATGTTAAAGCAATCTTTCCAAGAATTATAACAATGAACATAAAATAATGATGTAATATGGATAAGTTTCAATTTGTAACAATGCATAGAATTCCTGTTATTCAGGCTTTTCTTAGAAAAGAGAGTTCTTAGTACTTAACAATTTCTTGAAAATCTTTAAAAATGATCAGTAACTGGAGATAATGGAGAGTTAGCAGACTATTGAGAAAGAGTGGAAAGACGACAGCGGTAATACTCCTTTAGCTCCGTGCTGTATTGAGCAAATGGGAAGCAAGTAAATAGAAGAATCGGCAATCGCTAGACTACACAAAAGTGATGACTGGCCACGTTTTGCTTCAACACATCGAGAGTGGAAATTGCAACAACATCAAGTGTGCATCTGAAGTAAGATTACGTGAGTAAGAAATTATTGTGAGGTCCATCCATTGTGAGCTTTAAAAACATTTTTTTCGAATTTTCATTAAGAATTTTTACTGTATTAATTCTAAGCATTTTCATGTGTTTATTTTTAAGATATTGCAAAATTTAAGTTTTTGTGATTGTTCTGTTTACCTACAAGTGTAATTATCCCGGCAACCCCGGGTACCTTTGCCAGTTACGAAATAAATAGAGGCTTTATCACGCAGTATTTTAAAGCCTCTATTTTCTTTGTAAAGAAATACAACGCTTTGTCCATTCCACTACAAAATAATGTAATTTCTGCTAGCACAGTTAGCACATAATGGCAGTTTCACAACAATGATTGTCGTATCTCTATTATACAGGGTGTATCTGAATGGTCTGTACAATCTTACAGCATGAGTTCCTTGTAGCCAGAAAAGCAATATATGTCCCATGAAAATAGGGTCTAGAGATATAACCGTACGACGTTGTCCTACAATAGCTGGCGCAATTGTCACATCAAATCCGTTAAGCGTAACAAACTATAGCTCGGGACAGGTTAACCTTGCAATGAAGGAACACGTACAATGTGAGATCGTTGTATCAATGCGCGGGGTAATCAAGTAAGATGGGAGTAGGTAATAAGAAAAACTTACTCTATAAACAGGATACTTGTTTGCTGTAGAATTATTTGGATATTTCTTATCATGGCGTGCGACTTGAATAGCGACGGCATGGCAGCCATGATAAGAAATAGTTCCGAAAAGGTGGAAACGCATGCATTATTAAATAAAAAATATGAAAAGACCTGGCAAGTGATGTATTAAGTTTTTAAAATATGAAGAATAAATAATAGTAAGTAAAAATTTTATACAGGTATATTTATATATATAATTTTATTTTTAAGAAAATGCTGGGGACTATATTTTAGCCGCGCATGAACATAGCCTTATCGCTGCCCGTACTTGATTCTTCATTGCAAGGTTAACCTGTCCCGGATTATAGGCTTGTACAGTAACAGAACAGTCCAGACGTGCTAAAGTACATGCTCGAAATGACCTCCGTTAGATTCCACGAAGGTCTGCACACGTCATTGGAAAATACCGGGTGTGTTACGGATGACATCGCAATTGTCCATGATCCGCTGGCGAAGAGTATCAACATCTGCTACGGGGGTGGAATAACCAAGGGTTTTTTTTGGATAAGATTATCACGCACGCCTCGATTATCGGCATACAACGTAACTGTGTTCAGTTGACGTGTAGGACAACGTAGCACGGTTATATCTCCAGAAGGAAGTGTTTGTGACCCTATGTTCATGAGACATACATTGCTTCTCTGGCTACAAGGAACTCCTGCTGTAAGTTTGCACAGACCATTGAGATACACCCTATATAAAGGTGCTCTATTCTAGCCCAATTGGCTAGCTTATCTCCCAGCTCATTTCCATAAAGACCTTTACCTCCCGGGATCCAATATGTTCATTGAGATAAGGTTAGATATTAAAATTAATACAAGGGTCACTGGCAATTATTTTTTTGCAGACAAATGCGTTACACAAGCATTTCATAATATACATAAGAAAATGGACAATGCATTTTACCAATAATTTCTGTTCATTGGGTTACAGGAAATATTGTGGACAAGGAAGAAGAGTAAAAATCAAAAATAAAAAACATCTACCCTAATAATGTTGAGCACAATGTTCAAATGGAAAATACTACTTGACAATTTGATACCGAATTGAAAGCTCCATTGCGTGGGAGACACTTCCCTACACGAGAAGACAAAGCCAAGGCAGTGCGACACAAGATTACTAGATTGGACAATGGAGCAGCTGATGGTATTTATTGCCTTCCTCATCGTTGGCAGCGAACGGTTGATTGCCTTGGAGATTACTTCGAAGATTCTTCATGTGTTAATGTGCCGCGCAGACTATTTTGCTCAACACAATTAAGGTAGACGAATTTTTTTGAGTAGGATTTTTTAACTCTTCTCCCTTGTCTACAATACTTTCTGAGTAACTCATGTGTAGACATTATTATTAAAGTAGATTGCGTATTTTCATATTATATTATGAACTGTTTGTATAAAAATTAGTTGCCATGACTTTGTAAGTGAACATCTTATATATCCTAGACTTAAGTTTATGGAACTGTCCTGATTTTGTAGCATTATTGACAGAGGTAACGAAATGAGTCCGAAACGATTAGGTACTTACATGTACTTAGAGATTTGTTGAGCTATTAGAGTCTTGTGCTTTGGCCTTGTGGTTGGATATTAACTCTAAGGCCAAAACCTGATTGCTGGATCAATTTTGTGCAAAATTATAAATTGCTTTTTGTAAATATTTCAATTTCCCGTATTGGATTTATTGACGACAGCGAATCATCTGTGAATTCTTTAGAACCCACTAAACATCACTTGCACTTAGGTTTAGAAGAATTATAACGATGCGAGTCTGTTGTAGGAGTTAAGTTAAATTAAGCGGCTTCTATAATTTTTCCCTCGCAAAGATTTTTTAGTGTTTCTTTGATTTTTTTTAACCAAGATAAGGTAACAATTATCAGCAACGGAGAATACGATTGGTATCGATTGTAAGAGCGAGTAAATTATTGAAATTATTTTCAATTCCCATCTGATTGGGGGAGGGATTAAGCCGGAGTCCGCAAATAATAGGAATCCCATCTAATTGTGTCGCATGTTTTTTTGGTGCTAGATGGAGGAAGAAACCCATTTTACAAGAAATTTATGGTCTGTAGCAATGATGTTATTAGGATGGATGTTTCATACCACGGAGATTTCCATTTGTATTTAGTTCTCCTTTAATTAGTGTCCATAGTTAAATCAAGGGATATTCAATAATGAACACTTCTGGTTGCCCGACCAAACATGGTGCAGAGGTGCAGTAGATCTTCCGAAGCCAACTCAACATCAAAAATAAAAATAATAAAACCCTTTCTGTCAAAATAAATAATTAAAAGAGTCAAGAATGCTTAAGAGCTAGCAGTTCGGGTGTGTGAGATTCTGAATTACTGATGATAGTGTCCATCGGTTGCCCAATTTTTAGACGTGACCCATCGTGTTCCTTTGGATTTTGCAAACAAAGACGCAGAGTGATAGGACCTCTAGAGACAGGCTGTTCACAACTGGAAGTGTCCCGCGCGCTGAACGTGTCCACCAGCGTCATCTCTTGTTATCTTTCCCACGCATCAACACTGCTATCTGTCGCTAATGTCCAGAGAGACTCAACGAAGCACGGCAAGCTATCTTTTTTAAGATAAGAATTTATTCATATTGCGAATCGTCCAGACAGAGGAATATTAGTCAATTTGTTCATTAGAATGTCGTGCTTGATGGAATCATATAATTTTTCTTAGAGATTTTCTCTCTGCCAGGCCGAACACATTAAATATTAATTTGATGATTGCGAAGGAAGAATTGAAACAATTTCGAAAGCCTGAAATGCAAGCAGGAAGTAAATAATGAAACACCAGGCGGTGGTACAGTCTGTCGTTTATTAGTTTCTTCAGAATTTCTTGGAGGCAAGAGGTCGTGGCAAGCGGCCTATTCTTTTGTGCGGAAGAGGGATATTTGTTGGTTTCAAGACAGGATGAAAGTAGGATTTTTCTCAAGATGCTTTATTTTTTTCAGTTGATCATGATTTGTTGAAGTGTTAGTGGGATTTGGAATTAACACTGGTAAAAGTACGGTTGATTAATTTATGTCGTCATGGGGAGTATGCTTTATTACTAATGGCTGACTTTAGTTCTAAAAAAGAAAAGCGTCGTTCCCATTGATTTAAGACAGGCTCTTGTATAAATAATGACGGTAAACTGATTGCCCTGGTTGATAGTTAGCTTTTACACATCCCAATTGCCTGATTGATAATGGAGATAGCCCTTCGGGTTTTGAACGGTCCCGTCTTTGTTTTCTACAGTATTATTGGTAATATGTGGTTAGGACGCCTAAAATTATTTTAGAATTTTCCATATATGATTATTATTGTTATGATTAATATTAGTCACAATATTTTCCCAATAAAATAGATTAGTTTTCTTTAAGGCTCTTTTTCACTTTGTCTTGCAACTTTTTGCTATAGCCTAACAATAAGAGAACCTATAGTTCAAAAACTATCTCTTAAGTTTATTCTATAACCATACAGCTGATCAGCAGTAATGCCTGTACACGCCTGTTCGAAACAATCATGACTCGACTTTCGGTAGATACTGTTTAACCAATCTAAAATACAGTAGCCAATCATCTCTCGGCACAGTCTTAGGTTAAGCAATTCACAATTGTAATCATGTTATATACCACAGATTGCCGAAAATTATGTTCGTACCGCCTCACGTGTTGTTTGTTTTTCTTGCAAAGATTTGTGCAGTGAAAATCAAGTGATAATACGCAGGGTTGTTTCATGTTTATGGTGACAAGAATACACTTATTGTAGATCTACCGGAGCCCATTTCTCCATCACCTATTGGTGCTCTATCTGATGGCCTTTTCTTGACATGGACAAGAGATTCTATGGACAACAGCGAGGTCGATTCTGTTCCATTCCTTATGATAGGCTTTCCGTAACCCAGAAAGTATTCTCGGACGTCTTACATGGAGAGATTTTTAAGGAGTCCGAATACACAATAATCCGTGACTTGATAGAATGTCTGAGAATGGGATCACTTTAATCTCAGTTTTTTGTTCCATTCGAGCACAGTACTGGACAGTCGATTTAGCAATATGGTTGGAAGCTTTGTCCTGGTGGATATACACGTCTTTGGCCCCAGGGCCACATAACATTGGGATATCGTAACTATATGCTCCAAGACATTTTTCTGATAGTAGGCAGCATTTATCTTTGCTTAAGATCCCACCGATTTGATGGTCAGACGTTCATTGTAGCTGTACCCACCAGCCACCAGGAATCCTTTCGGAAAACTCTCCTTGCATTCACGCATATGTCAGATGGACTCGCATCACCAAGTTGTCGATAAAAAATCGCACGTGTCTTACCATCTCTCGATTAATAAACCCAAGCCTCATCCAAGATGATTGTTTTTCTATTTGTTGCCTGTCAAATAGTGTTCATACAATTTTCTACTGTTGGTTCGCGTCTCTGCAACAAAGCGTGAACTTGGGCCTTATAAAACGTTATAAATTCAAATCTTGACGAATAATACGGTATACCGATGCAACAGAGGTTCCCAATCTTGCTTGCAATAGCAGATTTTCCTTAAGGACTAGCCTCTTTCCCGTTCGAATGTTAGCCTTAGTACGGGAAGAACGGGGGCGGGCTTTTCGTTTAGCAGCGCTGCACTGTTGATGGTTTGGGTCATTTGTCTTCTGCGTTTGTTATTTTTGTTATAACATTCTTGGAAATAATGAACCTTTTCACCTTACACTGTTCTATTTAGTATGTGTGTAAATAGAGTCGGTACACAAAAATAGAAATAAAAGAAAGTATTTAATTTGCAGTGGAAGTATTAAATAAATTACATAAATAAGTCAGTTCAGACATCTAACTTTGAATTGATAGCAGAATTATATAATGGCAAATCTTCATTAAAAACACTTAAAAGTAAATTAATAAACGATATACAAAAGCTATACAAAAATACGTAACACGAAGCAATGATTCTTAAGATCTCGAAGTGAAGGCGTGACTTTTTTTGTAGAATAGCTCGGAGAAATTTTGAGGGATACGTGAATCCAATTGAACAGAAGATGGCCGAACTATTCTGCTGTCGCTCTGAGACTGCAGAAACCACTTCACTTCACAACGTTGAAAACGAACTCTTGAACACGTGCGACACTGCTCACTAAAACATACAATGAATCATATGAATGACGATACAAGCATAGAACGAACACAAAGATAAATCTTCTTAACGACAATTAAGCAATTTCAAACAATATGCAATTGAATTCTTGATTCAAATAGACTTTAAAACAAACAGACTTCAATGAGCAATGCCTCGTACTTCATCCACCTCGTACGAGCATTTAAAAAGAAGGGAAAATTCCAAACATTTTTCTTGGATAATTATAATTAAACTGGAGCACTCGAAATAAGGCAGTTAAATCTTTCCGACAATTCTTGGAGTTTAATTTTTATTAGTTAAGTTCCTCAAAAAGTTTTCCCTCATAGAATTATGTAAGTAAAAATTTTTACCAGCTGTCGAACACCTCTGTGCTTGCATAAAATGAACTCCGCCGTCTTCTCTTTGTGCTTGTGGACGTGTCCCATTCGCCGATCGGATTAGAGTTGAGAAGGAAGTGTTCTCATTAATAGAGTAGTGAGATAATTCAAACTCATTTAGATTCTGAAGGGTTTGAAACGGTAAACTTAAAGTTATTGGATACTTTCTCTGAGGGAGTAAGAACTTTATTTTCCAAAACTTCTTGGTTAAAGCTAAGGCTAGCATTAATGGACTTATGAGAAGAAATCGAATTGTTCCTCATGGTAGAAAAAAGCTTTGCTTCTAAATAATGCCTCTTAGATACAGATATGGAATTTAGACAAAGTTGAGATGTTTCCATATGCCCCTGGTTTCCCTCCATCTCCTTGGTGTGTAGAGGTTCCTTTCATCTCTCCAAAGCTTGTACGAACAGGCCAAGAACCAGATACGGGAGCTTCTTTCATGAGCCGGAAACCTTTTTCCCTTATTTGGTTACGACGTAGTCCTCCTCGAACGATTCAATTTTTGAAGGCATTTTAACAGCAAACTTTAAAATGATAAGTTTCATTGTTAACGAATTCGCGTGTAAAATTCCACAAGCTTCGTGTACATCAAACCATGTTATAACGTTTTAACAATCGTCATCATAAACATAAAACAACCATCGATTTTCACTGAATTTGAAGTTCTGAAATTGATCAGGATTGTAAAATCTTTTTTTTTTTTATTTTTGCTTCCTGTTTAAATTTAAATTTTGTATCACTTTTCAATTTATTCCTATCCCTTTTTTGTACGTTATTCACTGCATACTATGTGCTAATAAAACCTTCTTAATAAAGATTATTAATATTAATAGCGCTTCTCATAAACGCTGTTATGAGAACACTACTTCATTACATTAATTCTATTATTTTAATTCCATTTTACGCGTTCCCACTTAACTCGTAAGTAGGAACTCGTAAAGGTGAGACTTTCCTGTTTTAATTGTTTGTTATTTTAGTTTTTATTTATATTTTGTAATTGACTGATCTCTAACGTTATTTCATTAATTTTATTCATGCAGAGCTCCCGCCGCCTTTTTTATCTCACCAATCATATTGTGCAGCTCCCTGCGCCGACCTTAAAAAATCACAACTTTTTGAACCTCTATCGTTTGTGCTGGTTTGTACAGCACGTGTTCAAGAGTTATAATGAAATCAAATTGAGGGGACCAAGATAATACTAGTCCTCCCCCATCCCCACCTACGAAATTCGAAATTTTAAAAACGTGATTCGATAGAATTTCGTTTATGTTGGATTGTGCAACATTACTTTAGGAGGGAAGTTTAGGGAGGGAATGGAAGGGGGGGGGGACTAGCATTTCTTTTTTATGGTCGAAAGTGCTTTGCTTGTCCGTCTTTAAAAGTCACTATATACATATTGGTGAAAACTCCGTTTTATTGCAGCAATTGCAGTATGCATCAACCAGATATCAAAGCAGGATACATTCTTAGTAAATTTCAATGTGTCCCCCTTGCACATCCCGGCACAGCTCCCAGCGTTCCACCGTGGCCCGGAAAACATTGCGGTGTAATGTCCACCACCGCGGCTGTAATCCCTTGTTTCAGCTGTGCAATGGTGCGTAATCCTGACCTGATACACCTTGGACTTGATAAAACCCCACGCAAGGAAATCCATGGGGGTCAAATCTGAGGACTGGAGCCCACAGTCTTGGCGAGCCCTGACCAATCCATCTGCCTGGGAATGCGTGATTCAGTTAGTCCCGAACGATGTTGGCCAAATGGGATAAGTACATGTGGCTCCAGGAATTGCTCCAACATGTCGAGGTACACGGTACCAATGATAGTCCCCTCGCAAACATGAAGGGCCCATAGACCTTTGACTGTGTAACTCCCATCCACACATTCACTTTGGGTGTGTTTGGGTGTGCAAATAAATGAAATTCGTAATGATTTCACAAAATGTATAGGGACTTTATAATCACCCTGTAGTTTGAATGATAATGAAATCAAAATGAGGACTAGCATTTAACCTGGCCTCCCCAAATTGGAAATGCAAAATTTTAATAACGTGGTTAGATAGAGCTTCCTTTGTGCTGGACTGTACAGCAAACAGTTTCATTTGTCCAACAGTAGTTTAGGAGCTATAACGATCTGAACTTTAGTGGGGGGGGGGGGGGGGAGTA
>JAHWFO010058461.1:0-11452 GCA_023313115.1 Rhysida immarginata
TTTCAAGATCTAAAAAGATCTTTAAAGCAGGTACAGCTGATGGACTACAGCACCTAAAAACACCATACAAGAGGCAATCTAGTGGATGAGCCAGCACAGTGAGCCATTTGACTCACCTACCTCAACTAATTCAGCCACTAAAGGGCTTAATATGGAGCAGATGTAATGTTATTGTTGAAGCTAAGGCTGATAGTATTGCCTCAGCAGGCAAGCAGGTTCTTTAAAGATATGTGGAAGTGCAAGATCTTCAAAGATCATCTAGACAGGTGCAGCTGATAGACTGCTGCGCCCAAAGTCACCTCAGAAGAGGCAAAACCCAGACAAAGTCCGAAAATCCCTGGCCCAAGGCTTACACTGCTCGGAAGCTAACTATTTGATACCACACCCAGTTTGTTCACCTCAGCGGGTACAGGCATACCTGCTCAGACCTGTTTGCTAGTGTTGAAGCTAAGGCTGATGGTATTGCCTTAGTAGACCAGCAAGTATTTTAAAGAATTGCAAATGTGCAAGGTCCTCAAAGATCTTCAAAAGTGGTGCAGATGATGGACTGCTGTACCTAAAACTACATCACGATAGACAAAACCCGGACAAAATCCGAAAAACTGGGGCCCAAAATTTACATTGCTCAGAAGCTAAATTATCCGTGCCATGCCCACTTTAGCCACCTGGCCAAGCATGGGCATACCTGGTCAGACATGCATGCTAATGTTGAAGTTAAAGCTGATGATATTTCCATGGCAGAGCGTGGAAATATATGCGAAAGTGCGAGATCATCAGAGATCTTCAAAACAGGTGCAGCTGAAGGACTGCTGCAGCCAAAAGCACCTCACAAAGGGCAAAAACCCGGAAAATGTCCGCAAAACCAAGGCCCACAACCTGTGATGGTTTGGAGACCCGATGCCATACCAGCATTGGCCAGCAATGCAGACACCAGATAGAAAAAATCTACATAGATCATATAACCAGATGAACCTTGAGTGTTCCATTCAAAGAAAACCACTAGTGATGAGATTGATTTTCACATGTACTACTCTCGAACCTGTTACAAGCGATTTTCACTTTTCGCAGTTTTCTCTACACACTCGAGGAAACTGCACATGCGTGAAAGACTACAACTCATTTAACCATTCAGAATGTACACGGAAGTGAGCATTCACATGTTCCATAATATATAATAGTATGTTTTCTAGCGATCGTTGATTAATTGAGGAAATGGTTCATGCTTATTTCTACATCGATCTAGGTATGCCACTGGATAGATATCACATATATTGTATATCAAATTTCGTTTAATAAAAACATGAGCAAGATCACATAAAAGTTCCTGATATAATTACTTTATTTGTATTTGCAATCAATATACAATAGATGTGATATCTATCCAGTGGCATACCTAGAGAGGAACGAGGGAAAAGTCCGCCCATGACTACAAATCGTCTTGGTGATCACGGCTAAATAAAAAGATTCTATGCGAATTCTTAAGGATAATACTCTAATATTCACTAGACTTTTGTATAAACAGTGGCAACTATCTTTATCGTCCACAAAGATATATTAGATATGCAGTGATCAAACATCAAACCATAATTAAATTTATAATAAATGAATAAGGGCCCAAAGAGATGCGGTAGAAACCTTTTATTGCCTGACGCGTTTCAACTAGACGTTATCATCGGAGGCGGTTAAGCTACAGAGATGTGAGGCTGGCCAGGCCTGGTATTTATACATGTTAGACTGAGTGTTAGGGCCAATGGAATAATTACACAGTAAAGGGGAACATTATGACAAACGATGACTGGTTGTAAGGGAATAGATATGAGGAAAAGCGCAGACCTTTATGCAGGTCTTAAGTTCCTGTTCGGTTGGAGGTGGATTTCATCTTGGTGAAATTTAGGAGCAGCTAGATCGTATCCGTTCTTTCGAACATGGTTTGGTTGTTGAGCATAGTTGTTGGCTTCTGTTCTTTATGTTTAGTTATTTCATATTCTTCTCACACTAGTATCTTGGCTTTGTCTTTTCCGGTCCATAGTATCTGCATGCATTGGTCCACTTCGACATGCGGTGTTTATTGGTTATTAGGTGCTTGGCGTAGGCGGATACATTGTCCTTGTTGATCCACGACTGTCTGTGTTCCTTAAATCGAGTTAGGAACGATCGGGTCGTGAATGATAACCTCTAGTTGAAGCGCGTCAGGCAATAAAAGGTTTCTACCGCATCTCTTTGGACCCTTATTCATTTATTACAAATATGAAGATGATCGACGAACTCCAGGTATGTGAAACCATATTTATAGAGGCCAATTTACTGAAATTTGGATGTTATTGATAAATTTTAATTGATTTAATTAATAAATCTTAATAAGATTATCGGGACAATCCCGCAAAACCAAGACGTTAATCCATCATCATCATCACCTTCATCACAGTCAACAATCTTCGATCCACTGCTGGATGAAGGCCTTCTCTAAGCGTTTCCATTCTTCTCTGTCTGATTCTTTAGATTTCCAGATGATGCCGGTTACCATCCTTATTTCATCGAGCCACCTTGCATGGAGTCGTCCTCTTGGGCATTTAAGGTCTCGAGGGTACCAATTCAGAAAGACTGTTGTCCATTTCATGTCTTATTCTCTAGTGATGTGACCAGTCGATTTCCATTTAGAATGTTTGATCCTTTCGATGAAGTCAATCATCCTCGGTTGGCTTCCCATCCAGCTGTTGCGTTTTCGATCTCTTCTTGTAATTCTCAACATGCATCTTTCCATAATTCTCTGTGTTGTCTGTCGTTTTTATGTTGTCCTCCTCAATAAAATTTATGTATCATCTCCATAGGTGAGTTTTGGTAAAACAGACTGGTTGAAAACTTTTCGTTTCAAGCAAAGTGGCATGTGTTCTTAAAGATAAAGTTATTTTTGCTAAAAGCACTCCAGCAGCTCTAATTCGTCTGATAACTTCTTTCAGAATGTTGCTATCCATAGTGATCTCTTGTCCCAGGAAATGTAGCTCTTTACTTCTTCAATAATGATGCTGACTGCCATGATCTTCTTTTTTGGAGCAAATGCATTGAACATAATCTTTGTGTTCAGTGTGTTCAATTTCAGCCCTTAACGCAGGCTAGCCTCTGCTAGTTTTTGTAACATTTCCTCCAATTCAGAAGGACTAGTGCTGGTGATAACGATGTCATCGGCGAAACGAAGGGGGTTAAAGAATTCACCATTTTTTTAAATTTTTTTTGTCCAGTTCAGTTTCTTGAAGACTTCCTCTAAAACTGCTGTGAAGAGTTTTGGTGAGATTGTGTCTCCTTGTCTTACTCCTTTTCCCAGCTTGATCATTGCTTTTCCTCTATCCAAATGAATGATTGCAGTAGTATAGCACCACTCCTGGCGGAAAGGAGGGAGGCACGTGCAACCCTTTTCTTGGTGTTCGAAGGGTTAAAAGGTGCTAAAGGGTTAATTTTCCATCGATTTTTGATTTTTTTGACGTATTTTAATGGATATGGATTGATTTTACTGAATATTAATGAGTATTGATTGGTTTTATTTAATATTAATGAGTATTGTTTGATTTTATTGACGGGTATTGACAGGTGTTACATACCAAGTACCCAAAGGGTTGGTTGGTATTTCATTCCAAGTATCCAAAGGGTTGGTTGGTATCCAAAGGGGTTGACAGGTTTTTGATGGATTGTGGGTGTGGTTAATGATGGATGGGTTCTTGTTTCATTTGACCCAGGTAACCAAAAAAGGGTTATCCATCGAAATTTGGGTGGGGGATGTCAAAAAAATCTGGCCTGTCACATTCGTTTTTTTACCTAATTACTATTTTTCTATTGTGTTTAGAATCACCGGACTTTTTTTATTTTTTCGTTAAATACTCTTCCTAATTAACATTATTGATTCAAGATGCTCAGATTTGTGTTTTCATTGTTTTTTTTTTATTTCACATTTTCTATTTACCTTCCTTTTAAATACTCATAATTGCATCCATTGCTGTTTATTTATTTATTTACCAGACATGGAACAAATGTATTTTCAACCTGAAAACCCTGCAGGGTTTGGTGGTGTTCGTGGTTTAGCTATACAAGCAAACCAGTCAGAAAAAGAAACACATGATTGGTTAAGTGGTGTTCCACTTTATACGTTACATAAACCTATTAGACATCGCTACTCTCGTAATCGCATGCGTGTTTTTGCACCCTACGATCAATTTCAAGCAGATTTAGCAGACCTAAGCAGTTTGTCAAAGCAGAATGATGGGTATAAAATATTTCTTCTCACATGCATCGATGTGTTCTCGCGTTTTGCATGGGTTGTGCCTTTAAAATCCAAGACGAGCCCCGAGCTTTAAATAGCTTTTCAAAAATTTTTTACAGAAGGGCAAGTACCTCTAAAAATTAATAGTGATAAGGGTAAAGAATTTCTAAATAAACACGTTCAAGATTATTTTAGATGACTCAATATTATATTCTTTGTGACAGAGTCGGATTTAAAAGCAGCAACGGTTGAGCGTTTCAACCGTACCTTAAAGGGGCGAATGTTTAGGTATTTTACTTACTCCAACAAACAACGTTACATTGACGTCTTACCTGCTCTTGTTGAAAGCTATAACAATCGTGTTCACAGATCTTTAGGTATTGCACCAGTTGATGTGAACGCTCGTAATGCATCGACCTTATGGCTGAAGCAATGTCTTTATTACAATTCAGCACCCCAAAAGTCACCGAAATTAAAAATTGTTGACATAGTACGCATTTCAAGAGTTAAAAATATATTTCAGAAAGGTTATTTATCGAATTGGACAGAGGAAGTGTTTTCTGTGTCAAAAATTATATTGCGAAATCCTGTAGTGTATAAAATTAAAGATTATAATGGCGATGAGATTGCATGTGTATTTTATGAGCAAGAACTACAACGAGTGAAAAAGCCTGAAGGTTTTGTCATTGAAACGATATTAAGATGGAGAAGGAGACGGGGTATGCGAGAGGCACTCGTTAAATGGCGCAATTACCCCGAAACAATGAATAGTTGGGGACGCGAAAAAGATCTTTTAAACCTATGACAAGCTATTGCACTCATCATTCGCGCAGTTGATTTTGTCAACATGTACAAAGAGTACGATTTCTACGTTACACTTCCGTCCAACACACAATCGGGCGTTGGAAAACATGCTAATACAACAGCTCACTTTTTCACCCAGTTTCCACGCACATTACAATTCAAAGGTCAGTGGAAGTCGGTTTGACTGAACTTCATTTCCCACCACTTTTCAAGAACATTACAGCTGTTAATAACAGTTTCACTATAGGTATTCAGAATTTTATGATTCAGAAGCAATAACGCTTAAGATTGCTAAACCTGTCGATTCACCAACTCTTAAAGAGTTTGCACACCAAGTGGATACAGCGTTACAAGCCTATTTGAAGGATATTGTATTTTTCCATGACCGAGATGTCAGCAACTATGTGATTTTGAGTTTACCTCCTAATACGCAAATTCCTTTCACCACAAGAGTGTTCTGTCAGTTCTTTAATTTAAAACCAAACCAGTACCTGAAAGGGTGTATTTTACTCGTTCCTGATTTTGCCAAACCATTCAAATGGTTTTCAGAACTTTCTGCTGTGTTAAAGTTCCCAAAGATCGCACCTAGGTTCCAACACGTTGTTTATATAAAGACTATCCAAATCACAAATACAGAGGCCCTTCTTGATTTTTACAAGTTCAATTAGGACTGTATGGAATTGAGGTCACCTTGGATAATGGTTTTTTAGTATTTTTTGGTTATAGAGGTCAGTACATTGAATTCCCAGTTGGGACGAATATTGGATCTGTCCCTGTACTGTTCCTGAATAAGAAATTTAAAACACCTACGGAAATTCCGTTAAATGCTGTTCATGATGGTTTCATGAATATTGCTGTATACGATCCGGAAGAATGGCCTCGTATTAGTGAATTAAAAATTCCAGAGGGGTATTACGATAAACATAGTGACATTGTGAACGCGTTAATGAATTCGATACCATTAGAAGAAAAGCCCTTTTACAACATTAATCACACGTATAACAAATGTTTTCACTTCCGATGTAAAGAAAAACATTACATCAGTTTTAGTGAGGGTTTGTGCCATACTTTAGGTTTAAATGCCGACCAATTCAACATCGCACTAACGCAAGGTGATGGTTTGATTCCTATAGATCTCACAAGAGGTATCCATAGCTATTATCTATATAGCGATATAATTTAGCCTTAACTCGTCGGTGATACTTTTGCACTGCTCCTATGGATTATTCCCGTTTCACATGCTAGACGTGAAATGGTTTATCAAACTTTCCCTACACCTGATTACTATCCATTAGGCTGAAAAGTCTTTGACACGATTGAAATCGTAGTACATTCAGATCACGGGGATCTGTCAGTGTTTTTAGATTGCAAAACGGTTTTTAGATTACATTTCCGTCAGAAGCAGTTGTAGAGCTCAGACGCTTCTGTCTTTCTCTCTCTCTTTCAAAATGCATGTTCCATATCATCCGAGCCAAGATGCTATTTTACGTTATAATTTAGGTCAGAAAGGCCGAGAGATACCTGTATTCAAAGGGTCAGCGTTTCATCGTGATAGTGGGTTAGGATCTATATTCACAAATCTTTTCCGGTTTGCGACGCTATTACTAAAGACAGCTGGTAAAATTCTTGGTAAGCATGCTCTAAAAGGTGGTGCTTCAGTCTTAAATGATGTGATGCAGGATCAAAATCTCAAACATTCGTTAGCATCATGCATGAGAGCAGCAGGTCGCAGCGCCTTACAGGAAATGGGTTCCAGGATTCAGAAATGTAGAGGCAGATGTCAGGTTAAAGACGACATTCTTTAATTGCTGTCATTCATCAGGCAAAACACCGAGAGTTTACAGTCTGGACGCATGCCTGCTGAGCAAAAACAGTAAAAGACAGAAAGCAATTCGCTCAGCAAAGTTAAAAAAGTCTACAAGGCGAAAGAAGAATAAGAAGAAGAGAAATAGGAAGAAGTCAAAGAGAACTTTACACATACGTCCTTTATCATCTGTCTTCGTCTAAAGCATTACCATGGTATCTCTGATACATGAGCATAGCTCAGAATGCATAAACAGTGACTTGGATATTTTTTCGATTCCCCATATGAGTGGTAAACATGAGAGGCGGAACGTGGTGGGTTACCAACCGACCGCCATCATAAACCAAGACGGACCTATTGAATTCTTTGTTCCCGGTTTAACAGACTTTTACACCGATCTAGATCAAACTACACTCAATTTAGAAGTCGTAATCACTAAAGGAGATGCACCTATTCCACCTAGTGATAAAACGGGTCCAGTGAATCTTATCCTTCACTCGTTATTCTCACAAATCGATTGTTATCTAGGCGATACACTTGTTAGTCATAGCAATAACTTATATCCGTATAGAGCTTATTTAGAAATGCTTCTGAATTATGGTCGGGTTGCTAAATCAACTCAGTCAACGACATCCGGATTTTATAAAGACACATCTGGGAAAATGGATACTATAGACGATACAAATTTGGGTTTTAAATCTTGCAAAAGTCTCGCGCGTAATGGAGTTTATTACTTAGAAGGTCCTATACATCTGGATATATTTCGTCAAAGTCATTTTCTGCTAAATTCGCTGGATTTTCGCCTAAGGTTATAGAGAAGCAAACCTGCCTTCGCTCTAATGTCAGATGCAGCCAACCCTGATTACAGAATACCAATTTGAAAAGCTACGCTTAATGTGGAGCGCATTAAAGTCAACACATCTACACTATTAGCACATGCGAAGACACTGCAAACAACCAATGCATTTTATCCGATTAGCAGAGTGGAAATGCGTTCATCAAATATCGCAACAGGTACGATAAATCACGTCATCCAAAATTTAATCACAGGTCAACTTCCTACCCAATTAATATTCGCATTCATTACGAGTGATACACAAAATGGAGCTTACAAGGTGAATCCATTGAAATTTCAACCTGTCATATTTCTCACTATCGATTGATTAACAAGTTTATCCATCTCAACCTCTAACACCTGTATTTGCCGAAGGGTCGTGAGTTAGTTCATTCATTGAAGGCACTGGGTCTGTGGAAGGAAGACAGAGATGTTGATGTGACTCAGGCTGAATACGGTTCAGGTTTTACATATCTGGCCTACAAATGATATGAATCAAAAACCTCTGACGGAATCTGTATACATCATTACCTATTTTCAATATCAGAACTTCCTCGAAATCAGTAAAGACCATTCTGTGACCTTTGATTATACAAATTATAGCTCTATGGATACAGCACAAATTTGGCGTGCGTTAGAAAGAGACCCATGTACAAAACCTATAACTGGATGTGTGTTGCCAGCGGATGTAGTTACAAGGATCAAACCAGTTTATCCTTCTCTACTTGTTGCTAATATGGACGTCTCGAGTCTGCCAGGTAGTCATTGGGTTGCATTTTTTATCACTAAACCTTCGTTAGCTTATTACTTTGATTCGTTTGGTCAAAACCCACATGCCCAATTCCATAATTTCATGTGCAAGCAGGCTGAAAATTGGGTCTACAATTCGAAAGTAGTACGACATCCATCTGCTGCTACATGTGGTCATCATTGTTTGCATTTCCTAAAATTTGCTGCCCGAGGCCATTCGATGCATGACATTATTAACTGTACTTATTCAGACAAACTATTTCTCAATGATTTCATCGTAAAATGTGAATTAATTTGCAATGAATTAGCAATTAACAATAATAATAATAATAATAATAATAATAATAATAATAATAATAATAAGGATATATGTCAAAATGTTAAATGGAGTCAAAGTTGTTGTCCTTTAAAAAAATTCCCTGACCATGCTTAATTTTTTGTATTCCTTTATTACATGTATTTATTCTGTATTCCTTTTTCTACGAATAATTTTTTTAAATATACAGTATTTTATTTTAATTAAATAAAATATTTTTAAATAAAAATTCAAAGAGTTAATTAAATTAAAAATAAATTGCTAAATTTTATATATATTAATATACTTTTATATTTTTTTATTCTTCTAATAAGTAAAAAAAATAAATAAATAAAATAATTAAAATATTTTTAAAGAATTAAATAAATAATTACATGGACACAAGATTTCTTTCATTTAAAATACAATTTTTATTCAGAATTTTACATCTTAAAATTTTAATGAAATCATTTATATATATTTTTTAAAATATTACAATTATTTTATGGTATCCAACGAATTCCTGGTGCTTTGTTACATCTTCGTTTATTTATAGCGCTGTTAAAATTCCTTCCTCTCCCCTCCTGCGAATGATACATCGGATTTACAATTAATTCTCTTGCAACGTCCATCTCCTGAAGCAATTTTATAAAACGTCTTTGTCCAATAGGAGGGTCCTTCTGATTGGCTGACGGAGAAACTGCGTCATCGATCAAGTTTGAAATGTGTGAACCTCGTAGAATCTTCCTGCCGATTTTTACTGCTCCATGGGAATCTCATGTTATGAATTCAGGATAGTAATGTAAAAATTTTAATAGACGTTTTTGTCGCGAAGTTCAAGCCAGTAGAACGGATAATAGTTTATCAAAATCGTTGTCAAATTCATGGCTTGGTTTTTGTATTCCCGGGTGCGTTTGCTGAATGTCAGGCGTGTAAAACAGTTGCTGAGGAATTCGGTGTGGTGGCGGTGATTCAAGTGAAGATGATAATGGCGATAATTGTTCAGGGTGAGTTCTTTGTTGCGTTTGATTTTGTTCTTTCTGATCAATACCTTTGCGTTTCTTTTCGTACAGATATTTCTGTAACGTGTCGAGATAATATTCTAGTTTTTGATGCGCGTTCATATTATGAGAATTTAAAATTTCGTTAATTTTTTTAATCCAGTTGTTTTTCTCACTCCGACGTTTTTGTTTCACTGCGATCGCCATGCTGTTCGGCGTTAGTGTTAGGTTTAGTCGAAGTAAGAGTTGTTGATAAATGATTTATTAATCTTTAGTATTCAGGCAACGGTAATAATACGTATTTCTGCATATTTAACGTATTAATTTATTTAATATCGGACCTGCAACGCTGCCTACTAATAAAGGCAATAAGAATCCAGCACCGTATTGAATTAGATAAGCTTTTTAAGAACGTAATGAAATTTGTTTATGTGCTAGGCCTTTTATCTTCCTCAAATGCTTTTTTACTTGCGATGTCCACGTGACTTTATGATGTAAGATGTTATGGCAAATTTCACAAACAGATTTTACTTGATTTAAAGATGCATGATGTAGTAATTTTTTCCATTGTTTAGGGCTAGCAAATATTAATGCCCCGAGGAAATGACGAAGCTTTTGAATTAAAGGAATCATGGCTGTATATTCCCTGTGAATGCTTGATGAAAAATGATCGCCAATGTAATTTAAACATGTGTTTTATTTGCATATATGTTATTAGGTTTTTCATGCGGGAAAATTTTACTCCGTAGTCTAATTATGTCAGGACAGCTTTGTGTTAAATCTAATAATAAATAACTAAGAGGTTCTTGCATTGCAGTTTTAAATGCTTCTATATGTAAGGAACCATACCCTGTTTGTGAAGCAAAAGTACGTATCTGACCGACATCTTGAGGCAATTTTAACAGAAAAATATACTGGGTATTTAAACTTATAGTACGTATGATTTTTGAATGTGCAAATAGATTTTGAGTTAATAATAAAATGGAAAAATTGAGATGGTTTGTATCTTGTATAAATCTTTTCGATAATTTCAGCATTTTTTATTTAATTTAATAAATCATCCAAAATTAACAATCTATGTACGGGTATTCGTTCGTGAATCATTTTCTCATCGGGAATCCCTGCATGAAATGTAATGTTGGATAGATTTAAATTTTTCACAACAGGTGGAATTAATGCTCCGTAACAGTATATTATTTCCGTTGGGGGTGGGTCCATCATTTCATCTCTATACTTTAACAAATTTGACACAATGGTTGTCTTTCCACCTGAGGAACAACCGGTTATTAAAGCCAAAAAGTTTTGTGTGAAAGAACTTAGAGAACTGTGCAAGAAAGACGACGACATTGCAAACAACTTGCAAACAGAACAAAATGATAAATGAGTACATGGGAAGTGTTGTTGGCGGGGCGGGGGGTTATGAGAACAACGGAGGTATTTATCTCCATGATGTAGATAATGCACACAAAGCAAAGTTCTTTCTGTTGCTAACAATTCGTCAGACTTTTATTAAATGACATGAATGTAACTTTTGAATTGAATTTATTTTTAAAATTTTGAATTAGTTTAATACTGTTTATTAATATATAATAAGTAATCAAAATTTTTTTGAATTTTAACATTTAAAATTTTATAAAAAAATTACAAAGAATGCAAATGACAAGTGAATAAATATATATATAAAATTTATTTGAATTTTGAAATTAAATACAAG
>JAHWFO010058462.1:0-21216 GCA_023313115.1 Rhysida immarginata
AGGATCGTTCTCTCCAACACCTTGGACATCGAGGGTAGCAAGCTAATAGGTCGGTAGCTCGCGGGAATTGCAGGATTTTGTCCCTGCTTTGGGATACTCAACACAATAGATTTCTTCCAAGCCACAGGGAAGTAAGAAAATTTCCAGCAGTCGCTAATGATATTGGTGAGAAATTCAATAAAGCTCTTTGGGAAATTCATAAGGGCGTTATTACTCACCTTGTCTTTTCCTGGAGCCTTCTTCTTTTTCAGTTTATTTATGATGTTGGCGATCTCACCAGCCTCGATGTTGTACTTCGTAAAATGCTTCGGGACTTCATCAAAGTTGTAAATACCTTCTTCCACACGCCGAGACATGATTTGGCTCTCGGGCTTATCGTTGGTAGGAGTAACAAACTGCAGTTCCAGTGAATCTGCAATGAGTTGGGCCTTGTCCTGATCAGTTTGCACATAGTTACCTTGTGGTGTACGGAGTGGAGGAAGCATAACATTCTTCTTCTTCTGTAAAGCTCTAACCATACTCCAAATGGAATTGTCGCGAGCCGACAAGCTTTTCAGTTTTTCATTCCATCTAGCGTCGCGAAGCTCTTTTATCTCCTCTTGAACTCTTCGCACTAACCTGTTGTACTTGGTTTTGAGCCAAGGTTCACGATAGCGTTGCCAAAGTCTACGGGTCCTGTTTCTTTCAGCAATTAGGCGTTGGATTCCAGGAGAGAGTTGGATTCGATGAGAAGGTTTATTCTCTGATGGATACTTACTGACTTCTATGGCACTGTTAATACATCTGGTGATGTCATCAACAAGTTGATCGATGTCCTCTGTACAGTAAGCAACGTCGGGATGGTAGCCATAGTCCTTAAGAATATCTTTGTAGAGCCTCCAGTCTTGATGATGTACGAGTTCCTCTCGGAAATTTATGTCAACATTGTCAAAGTACAACGCCACAGGCTTGTGGTCAGAAGAAAGGTCATCAATCGTGAAGATACTGTACGGTTTGAAGAAACCCTTCAAGAGCGAGATGTCCAAAACGTCACTACTAGGGAAGTGGTCGCAGTAGTAGGTGTCCTCCACAGGTCCAGCAGCGATGATATCATCTCTACCTTGTATGTACCTATAGAGAATCATGCCGTTGTAATTCTGCGTTCTGGAGTTCCAGCTTGGATGCTTGGCATTTAGGTCACCAGCCAGGACGACTGGAGTGTCACCACTGAAGAGTTCATCAAGCTCGCAAATGTCAAGATAATGTTTAGGTGAATTGTAGAGCGCTACGAACTTCACTTCACCACAGGAGACGTCATTGATAATGATGGAGGCTGATTCCATACCTGCATAAGACTTGGATACTAATTCTTGGTGTTGAATTCCCCTCTTAATGATGATCGCAGCGCCCCCAGACGCACATCTTGCAGCATTTGAAGCCATTCGATCCTTACGGTACACACAATAGCCAGGTAGCTTGAAGTCTTGGCTTGGTTTGAGGTGAGTTTCACAGAGGAAAGCCACGTCAATTTCGTGATTTATCAGAAAGTTGTGAAACTCGATACGCTTTCGGGGAATGCCCCTAGCGTTCCATATCACGCACCGAAGTTCACCTTTGTTGATTACAGTATAACGTTGTGCAGCCATACTAAAATTAGTTGGTCGTAAGGAGCCCACTCAACTGTGGGTAACTTTTGCCTAGATTAGAAAACAGATTAAAGATACGTCCTAATTGCTTATACATACCTGGTAGGTCGTTGATGTTGAGGCCTTTATCTTCCGGCGTAGACACAGCGGCAGCATAGGATTTGCCTGCTGTCACTTTAGAACTAGACATCCTTTGAACCTGCTGTCCACCACATCTGATGCACTTTGGGGGGTCTTGTCCTTTGATCTTGGGGCAATCTCTTGACTGGTGCCCCTCAGCACATTTATTACAACGAGGATCTTCCGTGCAGCCCATGGATACGTGTCCGAAGCGCAGGCAGTTGTAACACTGTAGTGGCTTCTTGTTCCCTCGAAAGGCCTCCACTGAAACTGCCAGCGACCCAATACGTGTTACGTTTTTCAATGATTGGTTGTGTTCGGTGTTCGGGAGTAGAACCAAAACCATTGGCATATCAATGGATCCTTTGGCTTTCCTCAATCGAATAACTTTTTCCGGGAAGTAGTTGGTTCTTTTTAGGTCTTCTTGGAAGTCATCGAGGTCATACGTAACATCCACATTACGAATTACGTATTTCAAGACCTTCTCCGACTTTAGTTGATGATGCTGAATTTTTAAAATATTATCAGATTTAATGCCAGAGACTAACCTGTTGTGTGTTTCTTCATCTTCACATTTAACCTTGATGGTTTCAGCTCTGCCCGTATGAACGGCGATCTTTTCGACTGGAACATGCTTCTCGAGCTCAGTTAAAATCGTCTTAAACGGGACGCCATGAGTCCGCACGATAATTGGCGGTACATACCTCTTCGTGATCCTATGGTCTTTATTATCCGAGCGACCTTGTACATTCTTCGGATTCCTCATTCTAGTCGCGCTGACGACTTCTTCATTTACTCTGGAGACGGTCTTTAGGTTATCGATCCTCGTGCCTTTTCTGAATTTTTTATTAGTGACACCAATCCAGGGACTGTCGTCCACTTCTTCATCAGTTCCGTCAGAGTGACTTCTCTTACAGCCACCGTTTTCGAACAGTCACTATTTTCTATTATATCCATAGACTCCATACTATTAGAAGAGGAAATAGTTTTTAAGACATTACTTACCTTGCTGCTATCAACTAGATTATCTTCCGTGAAGTTACTTGCCTTCGGAGTCCCGGAGCATTTTCCAAAGGCTTCCTTAAGTTCGCTTATCTTGTCAATAACATCTCTACGAGAGTCCTTAATTTCCTTATTGATACCTTCGAACTTCTCCTCAAAACTTTTGTGTAGGGATTCGACTTTTTCCTCCAGTGCACTATACTTAGCGTTTATTTCATCCCGGAGGGCTTCTAACATTTCGTTGAACACTAGGTCAAAAGCAGCAAACCTAGCATCCAAGCAGGCATCCCGGTAGGCCTTTTCGCAGGACATAGTTTTACCATCCGCCACTAGCAAATGCTCTTTAGCCGACTTCAGCTTGGTTAATTTAGACGAAGCCATCATATATAAATGTATAGAACCAGGGGGGGGGGAAGTAACCTCGTAGCTAGGTGTGTGCTAAAGAAGCCGTCCTAAGAAGGACGCACCTAGCTCTAAGAAAAAAGAACAAGTCAGGTTTGCGAGAAAATTAATTCTACGCCAGGGACCCGCTCGTGAATGATTAGAATAATAATAGATGATATGAGAAAATGTCCTTAGTTAGGTTTGCGAGGAAATTAATCCCAACGCCAGGGACCCAGAAGGATAATGAGCGTCTTGGTGTACTGGTTTACGGGAATATTAATTCCAACGCCAGGGACCAGCACATAAGACGTAACAGAAGGTGAATATCGCCCTGAAGAGGGCGCACTGTGAAATGAAAATAATGAAATGATACCTGAAAAGAGAGTAGAGTGATACCTTGAAGAGCTAGTCCGTTTTGATCGTCCTGATCGTCCTCAGCCTAGGTTCCGTCCTCCTGATGATATGCCTGATATGGATATGTGTCTCTGATACCTCTTGGATCGATCAGAGGAAAGTAATAAGAGGAAATTACAACGCTATTATACAGGATCATGAACATAACAATTGCTGTGATTGAATGGAATTTTACAATTATATAAAAAAGCTATTGGTGGAGTAATGTTTTTACAATAGATCACGAATGGAAGTTAATATTGGATGGATGTCGAATAACAGCTGCGTGTTGAGGATATCTGTCGGTGAATCTGATTGGGCCTTGGATATTTCAATACTTTCGAGTATGGCAATTTTCATTGGATTGTTGGAGTATTGTAACATCTTCATGAGCTCACCGAATATGTAGAAGTAACATGGGGACAGATCTTGACTATCAATACTCAAATGAAGTCGAAACGTCCCGGTAAACTTTCTCGTAGTGTCATCCTATTGCACGACAACAGCAGACCGCACACAACCAACGCAACAGTGGAAAGTCTGCAGAAATCCTGAGCGACCACCTCCCCCTTATAGTCCAGATATGTCCCCATATGACTTTCACATCTTCGGTTAGCTCAGATATTGACTGTACCTAATATATACCTTGTATTTTACATCTGTTTACAATACAATTATAAGTATCCCTCCACCGCCCCCCCCCCCCCCAAAGATATCATTAATAATGGCCCCACCTTCTGTTTATACTCTGTCCCGTGATGCGTCCATCTTTATGCTTGATATTGGAAAATAACGCAATTAAAGTTGAATGAAATAAAAATATTACGTTGAAGATCCGTGACATCTCTTACGTGTAAGAGTTGCATAATGGTCAGAATTTTTATTTTTTGATCTCTTACGTTGTAAAGGTGGTGTTAATAATAAATTCTTTATTTCATCTCATTAAATCCTTCAATTTGTATTGGCTAGCTTAAAGCTGATGAAAAGGTTACTCATATTATTAAAACAGTTCAATGAGAAACATTTTTGCTCTGACATTATTTGAAATCTTGTCTATAAGGATCTTAAAAAGAAAAAATATGTAAGACAAATGGGTTACTATTATATCATGAATACACCTTTACGGTTATTAGGGCTCTATGGTGAAAAGTTACAGTGGGACAGAAAAGGGTGTAAAACACCTTTAGCCACCATCAAGTGTGTTCAATCTGGTAGCCTTGCATCGCTGTTATTGCCCTGCATCGCAGTTTCCACTGCAGGAGGCTGGAACGCAGAACACCAAGATCAATTCATGACCACTCCCGTTGATACGCTTTCCGAGGACCCTCCACGATTAGTGGTCGTCTCTCTCCGAGGGCTCGTTTAAGTAGCCCAAAGCCACAAAAATCCATGCGGGATGCGTACGGCGACTTGACGGGTATGTCGCTGAATGGAATGGAGCGGATTCCGGAAGTCAAGTTGACGCGGCCGTGTGACTGGACGCCTTGTCTTGGTATAAGTATACCATGTTTACCTATGTACTGTACAAACTGGGGATGTCACGCGTAAATTGCAGGGTTAGAACATTAGTCTGATTATACATGGCCTTTGACTCAACTCTATATAAAGTTAATTTGCCGTTGTGGCTGTATCCCGCCACGATCATGAACCTTTTGTAAATGTTTCTTGTATTCACGGTACCATTTTCTTAAGTTCTTAGAACACCTCGGCACTTGTTGCAGTCGCTTAAATAAGCATACGCCAGGTATCCGCCAGGTATGTAAACGTGGCTCTTCTCCAGTTGTAAATCACGGTTGGTAATTGTATTTACCGTGTACACAGATGTCCCTACCTTCTGTGCAATGGCCCGTTTTGTTGATGGGTTACATCCGGTTACGAGAGCCCAAAATTTCCGGGTCGACATCAGGAGTACGGCAATTGGTGGTCTCGGATTGACCTGCTTTTTACTCTCAGGAATGGTGCCGCTTCTCATTTGCCAATGTTATTTAGTACACTTGATATCCCTTTCTTGGAAACTACGAAACCTCGCTTCTTACTTGCTTTCATAATTTCAGAATAGCTGAATTTGACGTAGGAAAGGGCTGCTATGTAGCCCTCCCAATACCTGTCAAATTTCAGTGGCATAACTCAATGTTTTTAGCTCGCTCTTCGAATACTAACTATTTTAACACATGCCCTAACAATACTTCACGTGAGATCTCATATGAAATGAATGCGCGCGCCACATTTAAATATGTTAATTGTTACCAAAGATCCCTAACAACCCTCTGTACTGTACTGTAGGAACATGGTGCAGTCCCTATACCCATTCTACACAACCTATTCCCGCCATTTTGTGTCCAATCATTCTACCATTTCATGGCATTCGTACGTGATAGTAGAAGTGTTCATTAATTTGCAAAACCTTATCAAGTTCACCTATCTATGCCAAATTTATCTACGGCAGTTTCGAAATCAATCTTAACTTCCTTATTAAACTCCAAGCATTTGAACTCTCTTGTAAATAAATTGGAATGAGGGAATGGTACACTCGCACCGGCCTACCATGAGATTGTGATACGGATTCAAAACAAAACTGTATTTTTCAAAAAGAGGAATCTGTTCTTGTCGTTTTTATTGTGTTTGTGGAGAAGAAATGAATGCGCCTGCCATTTCTTCATTTCAACAAAAAAACTTTTCTTTCTCTAAAAAGGATTCACCCATTTCCATAAAAAATATGTCAATGCATAGTTTAAGGACCCCTATATATATGAATTACTTTTTTTATTAAAAAAAAATTAAAAAAATTGTCGGGGGGGGGGGGGGATAGTTAATAACTCCAAAACAGCTTTTCACGGCCAAACAAAACATTTACAAAAAAAATTGCCTTAATCAGAGGAGTATGTACGTACATGTCGAATATATTGAGTTTGGTTCGCTGGTTTGAACGCTACAGCCATTTTTTAATTTTTAGAAAAAAAATTTATATATCTAAAAAGGCTTACCAAATTGACAGAAAATACGCTAAGGCACAATTTAAGGTATCCTGTAAGTAAGTATAATTTTTATTTGGTTCTGCTATTTGCCGTTTCAGAGGAGTTAGCTGCACAAAATTGGTCACATACTTACATACGGTTAGACGGAAATTTTTTTTTTCAAAATTTCAAAATTTCAATGTATCTTTTCGAATCATGAGTTTTTAAGTCGATTTCAGCAAAAAAAAAAAAAAAAATTGAGTTTCTGAAACGAACACATAGGTCTTCACTCTTAGAGAGTGGTAGGCCAATAACAAATACTGTAGATACATACAGGGTTAGCGAGAAAAAAAAGTTTTCCACTTCAGAGAGTTCTGGAGTGCATTCTACTGCTCCAAATGAGACAGAATTTGTATCACAGGTAAATCAAATGATGCGCTTGTCATTTTTTAAATAAAAAAATAGTAAAAATATCCGTCAAAGAAAAAATTCTGACAGTGAAATATGTCAATAAAAAAACTGCTACTACATTGTTTTATTTCTTGCCTATAAATCTCTTGAAAAGAAATAATTGAGATCAACATATCATAAATATTATTTTAGGTACTTTAAATTTTAAATGTTTGTTAAATACCGGCTGCAAACGGCACGAACCCAACCATTCTCGCCATTTCCTTGTCAACTATTCCAGCATTTTCTAGATTTGATATAAAATAGCAAAGATGGGAGAATTATCACCCTCCTCCATTCCTGCTATTATTTATTTGCGCCATAAATCATTCAATTTGTATAGGCTATTCTAAAACGGAGAAAAAGTGTACAC
Organism: Rhysida immarginata; assembly: GCA_023313115.1. Taxonomy (NCBI): domain Eukaryota; kingdom Metazoa; phylum Arthropoda; class Chilopoda; order Scolopendromorpha; family Scolopendridae; genus Rhysida; species Rhysida immarginata. Next base: position 7,302 of record JAHWFO010058462.1, read on the forward strand.
CCATATGTAATGTTCAATCAAAAACATCTGTTCATCTGTTCTTAATTTCTGTTATTCCATTATTCGATTGCTCTACATATAAGTTTCTTAAAAAGAAAAAATATGTGAGATAAACACATTACGATTATATCATTAATATTTTTTTGTGTATTGTAGGAACATTATTGTTATATATTATAGTCTGTAGTCCTTTTCCTCTCCTCACCGTGGTCTATTCCCACCATTTCATGGCCCACCACTCCACCATTTCGTGGCTTTGATGCCTGATAGTGTAAACGTTTATTTACTTGCACAAAGCCTACGTACTTCACTTGCAGCATGAGTGAAACATTTATACAAAAGTTTCGTAATCAACTTCAACTTTTTTATACAAATTTATGAACTTGAAACCAGTTGTAAATCACTGAAAAGGCAGGAAAAAATTTCTCTAAATTCTTCGCAATTATTTTCTTAATTTCCGGTATTAAAAAAAAACAAACTTAAAATATACTCCTCCGAATCGACCACTAGTCTAAACGTACTTATTTGATATCATATCATCATGTCCAAGATAACCAATTCCATTCACAATATTCATAAATGCTATTATTTTTTCTAAAATAAATTTATATTTTAAAGAATCTAACCTAACCTAAAGACAATTTTTAACACCTTAATTTTTTTATGAAAGCCCGGACCTTAATCTAATTTTCAACATAATTTCCATCTATATTAAGGTACTTATCGTAACATACGACCAGCTTCTAAACTGGATTCTATAAATCATATATTTCATGATATAGAAAAACATTTCTGTTATTACTTTGTTGGATTTCTTGCTTATAATGCTCTAGAAAAGAACAAAAATAGTGAGACAAATGGGTCATCCTTATATCATGAATATTGTTATTCTCTTTTTTTTGTACTGTAGAAACATTTCTTAAATGCAGATCCCATCCCTTCCCCACTATTGCCGCCATTTCATGCCCAAGCATTCCACCATTTCGGTGGCTTTGGCACGTGATAGTGACCGTAGTCTAAAGAAGTAACCATTTGAAGTAAATTTAGCACGCAAACCGTAATTGTAAAACAGCCTTTATATGTAAAATTTTAAAACAAATTATTAATTATAACCTCGTTTGTATTTAGATTACTTGCCATTTCGAATTTATGACATTAGTGTTATGTCAATTTATATTTCTTATTTATGCTATAAACTCAAAACTGATTTGTTTTTACAAAATATGTCACAAGAATATTGGTCATCTTTATATCATGAATACTGTTTTATGTATTGTTTTATGTATTTTATGTTAAATACATGCTACTGTCCCCACTCATCTATTTCCACCATTTCATGACCAACCAATCCACCATTTTGTGGCTTTGACACGTGATAGGGTAGCCCTTTATGCTATTTATTGGTAAACAGAATATAGGTAAACATCGTGGCACTAGCCCTTACTTTCAACGGGGTCAGTATCTAAGGAAGTAAGCCTTTATTTATTTGCACATAGCTTATGTGCTTTACTTGAAACATCAGTGAAAAATCTACAGACAACAGAATCGAATACTCCTCTAAACGTATTTATTGGTATCATGTGACATTCAAGATGTTTAAAAATTCTTTTACTTTTTCTAAAATTAATTTAGATTTTAATGAATTATATGTTAAACTTTGAAACAAAGAATTAATTATATCCACGATTATATTTCTCAGCTGAGAATGCGAGCTAGCAGATTACTTGCATTTCGAATTTATGACATTACTGTTATATCAATTTATATTTCTCATTTATGCTATAATCTCACAACTGATTTGTTCTTAAAAAATATGTGACAAGTATATTGATCATCTTTATATCATGAATATATTTTGAAGAAACGGTAGAAACATATTTGTTAAATAAATGGTACAGTCCCTCCCACCCACCTATTCCCACCATTTCATGGTCAACCAATCCGCCATTTCGTGGTCAACCAATCCGCCCTTTATTTATTTATTTCTAAGCAACATGTAGATAAACATGGATGAAGAAAAGATAAACTGTTTTACAACGTGGCACTAGACTTTTAGTACTTCATTTGTAGAAGAGTAAAAAAATTATAGACAAGAGTTTCGTCTTTCTTACACAAGTCCTTTGCACATGAAATAAATTTTACATCATCAAACAGGCATAGAAAAACTTCTAGAAATTATCCGGAATATTTTATAACTTTCCTTTAGGAAGTAAATCTGTTGAATTTTACTCATCCGAATCGAACGCTTCCCTGGTTACAATCTTGATCTGCTGATATCTTAAGATCTATGATATTAATGGAGTGAACCAAATATACTCGCGATGTTCATAAAATGCTTTTCTTTTCTCTAAAATTATATTAAATTTTAAAGAATCATATACAGGGTAACCCAAACTTATCCAGCATAATTGCTTAGGAACATTGTATGGTTCAAATAGAACAAAAACTGTCCTATAAATATTACATGTAGTTTCGATCGTATGTGAGATATCGACGTTTGACTATTTTCTTGTAGAGTTATTAAAGCAAGTAAATCAAACACTTGAGAGTGCAGATTACTTTTATTCTGCATACTGACAGAACATCACATTGAACTACAAAACAAAACTAAAATGATACAAAAAATAAAAATAAGAAAAAAGTAACAAATCAATGTATAATCTTTCCTGGGATATACATATTAAAGCTTTGCCTTCTACTCTGAATCAGCGCTTAGGTTTATTCTCTCGCTTACACTTTCTCCCTCAAAAGATTCTCCTTTTACTATACTATGCCTTAATTCACTCTTCTCTTACTTATGGATTACAATTCTGGGGTTTAACTTCTAAACTTAACTTACTGCATACAAAAATGGTTTGTCCGGATCTTATTTAAACTTAGGAAACCGGCCCCAGTTTCTCATCTTTTCAACCTAGTTGGCATAATTCCTATTTATCAGCTATACTCATTTAATTCAGCCATGTTCATTTACAAATCCTTAAACAACCATTTAACCATTTCTCTTCCACAGTCTCTCTTTTTCACTAATATCACACCTCCTTATAATACAAGACTTAAACGCCTCTTAAATTTTCCTCGAATTAAACATAATTATCAGTTTAAAAGTATTCTAAACTCTGGCATGAAATATTAATAATCTCCTCTTCTTTATTTATCAGCTGCGATAGAAAACCAGTCTTATTCAGATAACTTGCAGTTTTCAATTGATAGCATTAGTGTTGAATACATCTGATCTGAAAAGTCATCTACAAGAGCCGGGCAGCCTTTGTTCTGTTTCTTCCAAGTAAAAGAAACCAATACTGCTATCGTGAATAATGTGATCACATTTTTTATGACGCTAATCCGAAACACAGCCGTGAAGAATATGGAACAAATCCGTGACACGTAATTTTTGACAATTAAATCTATCAATATTTAATTAATACGAGGGTAGCCCAGTAAATAATGCACCACAATTTTTTTCTCCGTCCCCAACAATGATACGAATGCGAAACTTGAGATATGCATTCTTTGAATTTTCGGAGTGCGCGCGCAAAGTTTCCGTTTCTTCCGACAGATAGCGTACGTGCAGCAATGGAACAACATGGAGTCTGTAAGTGATATACGCTACAATCAGCGTGTCATCATTGAATTTCTCACTTCGGAGCAAGAAACGGTTGGAAACTTCTTTTTATATTTGAAAATAGGCTTGGAATTGGCTTTTTTTTAGAGGAATTTATATTTTATTTTTCTTTGATTTGTTATTATTATTATATTATACTTAACTTTTAAAATTAATTTTTAATGTTAAGTAATAATAAAAAGATTAGTAAGGTTAATATTATTTAATTTTTGTTTGTAATATAAAATTTAGGAACTCGGCAACACATTTCCTGCACATTTCCGTTTATGTGCAGTTTATGGAGCATCAGCAGTCGACAGAAGTACGATTAGTCGCTGGGCACAGAGGGTGAGGCCATCAGAAAGCAGTTTGGCAGAGCTCCAAGATTTGCCGCGGTCGGGGCGGCCATCCTCGGCTGTCACACCTGACAAGATGCAGCGTGCTGACGCACTCATTCGTCAGGACCGACGCAGAACGACTCGGCAGTTGGCGCTGGAGCTGCCAATCAGCAAAGGAAGTGTGGGTGAAATCATCCGTGCTCTTGATTACACAAACCGTTTTCACAAAGGGTTCCGCGCTGTCTTACGGAGGAACACAAAGCTCTGAGAAAAAACATTTCTTCTGAGTTGCTGCAACGTTTTGAAGCTGAGGGGGAAGCCTTCTTGTCCCGGATTGTGACAGCTGATGAAACCTGGGTGCACCATTTTGAGCCCGAAACAAAACGACAATCAAGGAAATGGCGTCATCCGCACTCTCCACAGAAGAAAAAATTCAAAGCAACTGCTTCTGCTGGTAAGGTCATGATCACTGTGTTTTGGGACTCTGATGGTGTCTGTGATGCCGAGAGGTAGCACCATTAATTCTGAGGCATATGTGAACACATTAACCAAACTCAAGAAACGCTTCCAGCGACTTGGACGCCATGACAACCAGATGATTGTTTGCTTCAACACGATAACGCTCGCCCTCACACCAGTTTGAGGACGTCGAAACACATCACGAAACAGGGTTGGACAGTGTTACCCCATCCACCCTACAGCATTGACCTAGCACCCTCAAACTTTCGCTTGTTTGGGCCATTGAAGAATGCCATTCGTGTAAGACATTTTGAGGATGACGAAGAAGTGAGTCGCACAGTGAAGACATGGCTGCGTGAACAGAACAAGGACGGATACCGACAGGGCATACACGCCCTTATGTCTCGCTGGAGGAAGGCCATAGAACGGGATGGAGATAATGTAGAAAAATAGGGAGTGTAGAAGAAACATCATTCTTTCGTGTGTATAAGTTTCATTGTGTTCAATAAATAATTGTTGAAGAAAAAAAATTGAGGTGCATTACTTTATGGGCTACCCTCGTATAATATTTATACTTTATATTAAAAAAAAGACGCTTACTTATTGCAGGGCAGTACACTGAAATCGGGACTGTTCCGGAAAACCGGGACGTTCTGGTTACATTAATCCTGAATTATGTTCATATTAAACAATGTTGGGAAATGATCGTTTTCTTAACATGTTAATACAGATTTATGTTTACAGAATGTACATGTACAGTCTAGTGCATAAAGGTTTAGACGTAGCCCTTTACTGCCTACCGTCTACAAATGTAGACACTCTTTAAAACTTCTTTTTGAAAAATATTTCATACATAGAAGTTTCGCCACTAGCTTAGAAAACTCCTGTGCCATCACCAAAGAAAACTCCAAACAAACACACATGCAGGTTATTGCCACCTACCATATCATGGTAGGAACCATCTGCCAATGATGTGACCCACCGTGAACCCTTAATTTGTAAAATGGAAAATGGTAAACGTAAAAGCAGATATTTGTGTACAAAATGCAAATGTTACCTTTGTATTGTGGGAAGTAACTCTTTTTATAATTATATCAGGCTAATCAGGTGGTTTGGCTAATATGTTATAAGTTATTTCAAATAACCATCCCCCTCCCCAGGGAAGCGATGTTTGTAAATGTAAATTTGGAAAATTATTGTAGTATTAAAAATCTTTACAATTTATCTAACTGGTATAAGTTTAGGACCAATGGGGGGCTATAGCCCCTGTAACCCCCCCCCCCTTAAATCCGCCACTGAGGTGTATATTCGAGTGATGAAACAAGTTAACATAGTGCCTATACCTAATGTTAAAAGATCTTCTCTTCCTAGCGATTTTAGACCTATAGCAATAGTCCCTTTTCCGGCTAAGCTAATGGAAACATACTTAGCGAATTATTAGTCGTCTTTTATAGAACTCTATTTGCTCTATGAACAACACGGGTTCAGGAAATCCTGATCAACTGCCACTAATTTAGCTTGTTTTCTACATTATTTAATATCTAATATAGATTATAGGAATCAAGTAGATGTGCTCTACCTTGACTTCAGTAAAGATTTTGATAGTATTAACATCATTCGCCTGCTTTATAAACTTAATAAAGAGAGTTTAGTTGAGAATCTATCGAATTGGTTTGCTTCTTTATTCACCGCCAAAAGCTTTGTTGCCAAGGATTCTAGCGGTTCCAAGGCAATCGGTAGAATTAAAAGGGGTGTCCCACAGGGATCCCCACTTGGCCCGTGTTATTCAATCTATAAATCGCTAATGTTATTATCTATATCAACACTACTCGCGTGAATTTCCTTTTATACGCAGATGATCTTAAATTATATTCAGCTATCTGTAACTTGAATGATTGTTATATCTAGCCCAACAGCTCGAAGCTGTCCATCGCTGGACCATAGACAATGGGCTCTCTTTGAATGTTACAAAAACGATTTGTCTAACCTATTCAAGGAGGGTAGTGAATTTTGAATTTGATTATAGACTAACCCACAATATAATTCAACGACGAACCACGATTAAAGACCTTGAAATTGATTAACACGAAATTAACTTTCACTGACAATCTTGAAATGCTAGTACCTGAAATAAGTAAATGCTTTGGAATTTTCAAACGACTTGTGAATTTTTTCAAGAAGCAAAAAACAATTATATAAATCAATCGTATTACCTAAAATTTTGTATGCAGTTTGGATTTGGTATTCTGGCCATACCCAACTATTCGGTCATCCTCAGGTATTTTATTTCATTCAGTTCTCTTTTTTTCTTCTCTGTTTGATGTTTTTCATTAACTCCGTTTTGGGCTGTTGCCTGTTGGAGGACAATGTGGGATCTTTCCCTCCAGTTTGTCTGCTGTAGTTCTATTCTGTTGTAGTTACATTATTATTAATTTAAAATTATTAATTTAATCTTGCGTCTTTTTTAATTTTTTTATGCACTGCCGTTTGTATTTTCTGCTAAATATTGTATTCTTGTCTGTTTTGCAGTTCTTTTATTATTTAACATTTTAGTTTAAATCAGTTTTCAGTTTGTAATTGAGTTTTACATTTTATTTTGTTTATTTTGTTCTCTTTGTTTGTGACACTTTTTTATTTTTTAATTCTTTTTTTTTTTTTTTTTTTTTTTTTGAAATTTGCATGATTTGTTAATCATTTGATTTTTTTTACTGTTCTGTCTTGGCACCTTGATGCTGCTTAAAGGCTAGTTTCCATTCTGACAAGTTCCAGGCACCTGACGCCGAACATGTGTCTGCACATGTTGCGCGTAATTGTTCTACTGTTTCCAATTTCCTGCGACATCTGTGTTTTCTATTGCAGATACAGTTTTTGCCAGTTTTCTGTGTGGAGTGATTTCTTGTTCAAAAACGGACATGTGCAACGGTCGCTTGGCACATTTTTGTCCCTGGCACTTGTGCCGCAACATGATGCAGACTGTTTCCATTTCAACCAATTTCGGGAACATGTGCCAGCACATGACGCACAACATGTTGCGGGATAAATTTGTAGTAATGGAAACACGCCTTTAACAGCAATAAACCTGAAATTGAAATAATTATTATTACTAGCAGAGGTACCCGGCGTTGCCCGAGATAATTACACTTGTAGGTAAAGAGAACAATCTCAAAAAATTAAATTATAACTCCCAATTGGTTAAATAATAACTCAATCAATACAACACAGAACAAAGGGACTATCCATTCTACGAAAAATACGAAAAACAGGAATTCTAGGTGATTAGGTATTCCTTGACCGTAAGCTAATCTTTGGTGACCATGTGGACAGATTGTGCAAGAACGCACTATTTAAATTAGGCGTGATTCGTAACCTGACCTCACGCTTTAAGTGTGGCAATTTTTTTATTAAATTATTTATTACCCTTATTACACCGGTATGGAGTAGTAATTTGGGGGTTTGCATCAAACCATGTCAAGAATAGACTTCATGGAGTGTATAGTCTATTCGCAAAACTTTATTTTTACCGCTATATTAGAATTGGTATTTACTCCTTTCCTCAGATCATGCAAAATTTGAACATTTGTGATTGTGTTGACATCTTTCATGTGGAGATTTTAAAATTTGTTGTTAATATCATTAATGGAAAGATTGATAGTCCTTTTTGTTTGGCTTACTTAAACTTTAATTGTAATACACGGTTTAGAAATCGAGAATTGTTTTATATTCCTTGCTTTAATTTTAATTTATTATTCAAAATTTTATCTTGTTCTAATCAACTGCATAATGCTAAGAGTAATTTGGATTGTTTCTTATAATATTGTCTTTTATATAATTATATAATTTTATCAATAACTTCATTAATATATACTTATTGTTTTTTTGTTTTTTTTTATTTGTCTTTTTGTCTTTGTTCTCGGTGCCTTGGTGGAGATTCCTGTGTGGCACCGAGCTACCTTTATCCTTATCTTTGGTAGCTATAAATCAATCAATCAATCAATCAATTATTATTATTTCTTAATGCTTTCTTTTTATATTTGTCTAATTCTAATCTTTATATTTTTTTCTATTACGTTAGTCTTACATGTTCCTTTATCAACTCCGTTTTGGACTTTCGAAAACGGGGCTTGTTCCCCCTGGTTTGTTCGGTGGATTATTTCCCCGTTGTTGTCACAATTACTATATTAAATAAAATTATTATTCTTAATATTATTACTATTATTATTATTTTATTCCATTCAATTATTAGTATTGCTTTTATATTTATTTTTTATTATTTTTATTTATTTTATTTGATTCCAAAGTTCAATTAATCTTTGATGGTCCATTTAAGTGTAGACATGGAAATATCTCGAAAACAATGTATTCTACGAAAAAATGTCCAAAATCAAAAGTGAATTACTTCGCGGGGAGTACACTCACTCACCCAAAGTCATGGCACACCTACCTAATAACGTGTTGGGCCCGGATAACGGCGGCGACCCGTCCTGGAAGAGAGTCTACCAGTCCCCGGAACACATCCGTGGGCACTGCAAGCTATGCCGCCTCCACTGCACTCCATAACGATGCTGCATTTACCAGTTGCATTGGTGACAACCTGACAGATCGTTCGATGACGTCCCACAAATGTTCAATGGAATTGCAATCTGGGGAACGTGCAAGCCCAAATTATTGTCGTGATGTCGGTAGCATGTTCCTCCAGCCACTGCCGTGTAACTTTGAAATCTTAAATAGGAGCCCCTGTTTTTAATAGTATATTCAAATTGTATTCAATATTCGAGAAATGTTTTATTCTCGGTGTTTTTTCAATTGATCCTGAGGAGATAGAGGCCCTGAAAGTGTGGAACTTTTAAAGTTTTGAACCCAATTTTATCGATGAAGACAAAGAGATAAAGAATGGGTCTTACAGACATTCCTATTCTACTTTTTAATGGTCTTTAAGAAGCCGAACTCAGAATTTCAAAAATACAATAGTTTTTAAATACACACGCGCAGACTCTGCCTCCATAGGGCAGCTTCCCCCTAAACTTTGCTTGTGCACTAAAAAATTTTGAATTTCAAAGTTACACCCCCCCCCCCCCCCCCTTGTGAGGGGGGAGGAGGAGGGCTAATTTTTTGGCTAGTGAATTTCCCCCGCGAAGTAATTCACTTTTGATTTTGGACATTTTTTCGTACAATGCTTTGTTTTTGAGATATTTCCATGTCTATACTTAATTGGACCAACCTGTATATAAAGAAGAATGTTTGTGGGTGTGTTTGTGGGTTTATTTGTTTCTTATACAAATCTACAGTTTTATTCCGATCTTGATAAAACTTTGCACAGTTGATCTTCAAAGCAAAAGGTCACTGTCTACCTCAGATTTCGAAAAAAAAATAATAATCATCGATAATAAATCGATATTCATTATGATGTCAGGGCATATTAATAAGAGGTATCTCATGACCAACAATGCAAGGCAATGTTTTACAACAATAGGTATCAACAATGGTATCAACACGCAATTCACCAACAATATATGACCACAATGCAAAGCAAAGTTTGTGCTTTACCACGTTGAATCGGGTCGGATTAGCAGCCATTCGCATTGTTTAAAACCAGCGTTTATTATATTTTAGCAATTAATATAAACCATGGTCAATAAGTAAGGCCGAGAATAGATGAAGGGGTAGAGAAAAAATAAATCTCCTTGCTTCGCTGCCCCTTCATCTATTCTCGATAAGGCCATATAAATAAATCTTATTTGCTGACCATAGAAATACGAATAAAATTACGGCCCTATTAGATTGGATACCACCAGTGGCAGAAAAAGTCATTAACCCTGTTTTTTTTGCCTAATTCAACGACCACCTGAATTTACAGATCATGATTTACACTAATTCTACGTACTTCACATTGTAGCATCAGTTATTATACCCAAAAGTTTCGTAAACAACTTTAGCTTTCTTATGCAAATTTATATGCTCAAGATCAGTTATAAATCACTGAAAAATTAGAGTAAACCTCTTTCAATTATTCAAAATATTTTGTTATTTGCCCATATTAAAAAAATCTAATTAATTTTACTCCTCTGAATCAAACATTACTCTGACCATATTTTTTCATATGTGCGTCATATTGGTGAAGATAACCAAATGCTAATAAATGGTAAGTAAAATTTTGAAATGAGGAATTAATTATATCCTCGTTTATATTTCTCAGCCGAGAATGCAAGTTAGTAACACAAATAACTTGCCATTTAGATTTTATGACATTATTGTTATGTCAATTCTTCAACTGAAAAATTTTGTAAAACTCTACAAACTTATTGTTTTCAACAATTTACGATTCTTTTCTTTTTATCCCTTACACTGTCTTAGGCATATTGCTGTTCAATGTACTTTGTAAATTAAAATAAATAAATAAATAAATAAATAAATAATATCAATACCTATAATCTCAATCTGATTTGATTTTTTTAATTATCTCAGACAAAGGGATAACCATTATATCATGAATTTTTTATGTACTGAAGAAACATATATGTTAAATTTTACAGACCCTCATCACCCACCGATTCCCACCATTTCATGACCAAACAAAAGTATGGTACTTTCTTATGCAAGTCAGAAATCAATTTTACATCACCGAGCAGGCAGTTTAAAACTTCTAGAAATTGTTTACAATTATTTTGTTGCTTTGCCTTGTTAAAAATATTTGTTAAATTTACTCATCCGAGTGAACTGTTCTCTAACTATAATTTTGAAATGACTTTCATAGAGCTATCCAAACACATTCGCGATGTTCACAGAATGCTTTTCTTTTTTCTAAAATTGTATTAAAGCTTAAAGAATCATATATACGATATTGAAATGAAAAATTAATAATCTATTCATTATTATCAGTTAAAATAGCCAACCAGTATTTTTATAACTAGTCATTTTTTGTTAACAGCATTAGTGTTAAATAGGTCTAATCCCAAAAATCATTTGTTTATGTAACAAACTTTTACTGCTTATATAATGAGTTTAAGAAAGTTTTTTTTTATTCCAACTGAATTTTAAATACCGTAAAACGGGGTGCTGCTATACACTCTATCTAGTAGGGTAATACCTGCCACACCTCTCAGAAATCTCATTTCGGCCGCTTGTACCCGCGATCGCACTCTTTCGGTCATTACCCAAGCCTCATGACCATAGGTGAGAATGGGGACAAGGATAGATTTGAAGACCGAGAGCTTGGCTTTGTTACCCAGCTCGCGTACCCAGATAAGGGAATCTTTAGGTGTTGAGCCGCTACTTCTCCGCATTGAGAGATCTCAGTTGCGCTGGTATGGCCACGTGATACGGATGCCGCAAACTAGTCTTCCTAGGCAGTTGTTATTTTCCAAGCCGGTGGGTAAGAGACCAAGGGGTCGGCCTAGAACCAGGTGGCTAGACTACATGGAGAATCTGGGTTCGAGTCGCTTGGATATTACCAGGGAGGACATGCGCCTGATGGCGGAAGATCGCGATCGCTGGAGATCCTCCATAGGGCTGCTGCCCCCGCGACCCTAACGGATAAGCGGGTTTGAAAAGTAAGTAAGTAAAACGGGGTAACTTTGGGACACTTTTTCAATTTTTTTTGTCTCCTATTAAACGTTTAATTAATACTCTTTATCCGTTTTCACTGAAACTCCGCTTCTATATGAATTTTGGCCTTCCCCTTTCTATATATGTGCATGATTTTATTTTCCATACAGCGACTCTTATAAACGCCCTCTTTAGTTAGTTGTCCTAATCTTACCCCATCATGTGGGGAAACTTTGGGGCCGTACCATTTTTGACATTAAAAGGCTAGGGGAAATTTCCCCAATCTTAAATATCAATTGTTTATTTAGAAACATCTGACACTATAACAATCGTTATAAAAAAATCTTCACCCTGTTAATGCCCTGACGGCCAAGTGGTTCCAGTCGGTTGATAAAAGCTGCACTATTTCTTCCTTTGAGTAGTAAATTTCGTCGGGGCTCGCTGGCCATTTCCAAAGAAGACCGGATTTCTCCATGGCTTCTCGGTGATCTTTCCCAGATAGAGTTCTCTTCGTAATTTACCAGAACGTACTATCCCACAGTGAGATTCTGGAGGCTAACTTTCAAATTGTAGGAATGACGTTGAGGGAGTGGGCTCATCGTCCACATTGCTGAATTCCATTTGTAATGACACAACAATGCTCCTGTCACTGCTGCTGCTCTCTTTTCTTTTCTCTCCTGTCATGGTTATCGATGTTGCGCTCGAGTACCTTTCCATGTCGATGGTCGATGTCGAACAACATAAAATAGCTGAAATCACTCTTGGGGCAACTTCTTGACAGTCCCAAAGTTACGCCGCTCAGAGCTGACTTTTTAGAATCTTAAGATTATAAGGTAATATACACAGATCAAAAGTCACTACAAAAGAAAACTGATATCAAAGCATTCACTATGCATACCTGTTGGTATTGAAGTATGCACATTTTTCTCCTGGAGTATGAAAGTTTCCAGAGTAATGAAGAAACTTGAAAATGTGCCTGTTGAAAGATGAATGCCTCAGACCTTCTTCCAAAAAGTGCCACAAGATTTCTGTACAGGTCGGTGATTCAAGTGCCAGTGATCGCGAGGCAAATTCAAACAGCCAGCTTGTTAGGTAAATTCAAACGCGAAAATTTATGCACTGTCCCAAAGTTGCATGCCCGCGACCAAAGTTACCCCGTTTTACGGTACATGAAACATCATCATCCACAGAATTAATTTCATCACTCATGTACATTAATGCTCGAAAAATTTAGAGGTGATCCAAGACAAAACATTTTATGTCTTAAGCTTTAGAGCATAGAGCTCTTGTAAATATTCTTTCTGTTGGCTTTATAGAATTGATTCTGTAAAAATATTGTATTGTTAGTAAAATTCGTGTAAATTTTAGCGACGAAATTTTCACTTTTATTGAAAATGACCGTTTTTGCAAATGTATTAAAACTTGAGTACAAGTAAAAAAAACTAAGTCTGTGACTGAAGCGTACTCAGGAGTTATTTTCATAGTAAACATCGTTGGTATTTATTTTTCCACATCGAAATAAAAGGTTCTTGAAAAGAGAAAATATACGAGATAAAAGTTTTACTATTACATCATGAATATTGTTTTATGTAAGCTACTGTAAAAATATTTTTGTTTAAAACAGGCTGCAGTCCCTTACCGCGCCCCAACCCACCAATTCTCACCATTTCATGGCCAACTACTTCACCATTTCGTGGCTTTTTCGCCTGTTGGTGTAAACGTTTATTTACTTCCAGTAAGCCTACGTATTTCACTCGCTGCTTCAGTAAAAAATTTATACACACCAGTTTCGTAATCCACTTGCCATTTTGAGTCAATGACATTATGTAATCTCAAAACTGCTTTGATTATTTTTAAATATATCAGATAATTAACAAATAACAAAATAATAAATATATAAGTAAAATCAAAATAAAACTAAAAAATCAAAATTATTTGATTTTTTAGTTTTATTTTGATTTTACTTATATATTTA
>JAHWFO010058463.1:0-13216 GCA_023313115.1 Rhysida immarginata
AGTTTAACCTAGGCTGAACTGGTTGAGCCTTAATATGAATAAGTACAATTCAGGATAAACTGGTTTGGCCTAGTCTATACTAATTTTGTCTAGTCAAAAATGTTTATGTACGGACCTATGCATGCGGGAAATCCCCCGATCGTATTTCTCACGCCTCGCGCGTCCCCCGCCGTCCTCACTTGCCGCGCTTGGTGTGCGGGAAGTCCCCCGATCGTATTTCTCAGCCCCGCGCGTCCCCCGCCGTCCTCAACTGCCCCGCTTGTTGATTTTATACGCTCATTCTGCTTTGAATTGAGGACGTGTTAGTTGTTACTTGTGTTTTGAAAAGTATTAGTAACAATATAACATTATACGGTTTTGTTTTGCGTTATCATGGATGAGCCTTTACATCCATTAGACAAGCCGATCAGAAACAGTGGAGAGAAAAGTTTTTAACAGAAATTTTGGAAAGTTAAATTAAAAAGTCTTCTCATTATAATGTTTTGTCATCAGAGAATATTCGGAACTTGTTGAACAAGTGGAAGACGCTGAAAAGTCGGAAAAAAGGACACCATTACAACAAAGACGACTGAAACGATTTGGTGTGCTGAAAATTGGAGATGTGAAAAAACTTATAACAGAGGGTGAAGGGAACTTAAATAAAATACTATTTAAGGCTGATGAGCTTTTTGATGTGATTGACGCAACTCATGTGGCGGTTGGACACGACGGACGAACGTGACAGGATGTTAGCCGAGACATCAAAAAAATATGCCAATATTACAAAAGAAATGATAAGCCTCTAGTTATCAATGTGTGATGTGTGTCAACAAAAGAAGACAAAAAAGAAGAGAGGATTAGTTTCAAAGCCTATTCTTCACTCTGAAATGAATAGCAGATGTCAAGTGGACTTGTTCGATTTTCAAACACAACCAGATGAACAATTTAAATTTATTATGGATTATGGTTTACCAAGACCATTTAACAAAATTTGTTCTTCTGCGTGCGTTGACATCGAAGAGAGCGGTAGAAGTGGCCTACCACCTGAATGATATATTTTTAACTATAGGAGCGCCGTGCATTCTCCAATCTGACAATGGTAGAGAATTTGTTAATAATGTGATTAGTCAGCTCGCTTCTCTTTGGCCAGAACTTAAAATTGTGCATGGAAAACCAAGGCAGGGTTCCGTTGAACGCGCTAATCAAGATATAGAAAACATGTTAAGTTCTTGGTTGAAGGACAACATTCAACGAAATGGTCGGAGGGCTTAAGGTATGTCCAGTTAATGAAAAATCGCGCCTTTCACTCAGGAATAAAACAATCACCTTACAAGGCCTTATTTGGCATTGAGCCTAGAGTAGGACTTTCGACTTCATCGTTGCCGCAAGAAATAATAAACGACATTCAGGATAAGGACGGCCTTAGAAAAGTTATTGAAGATGATTTGAAATGTAATCAGAGTGAAGATGGTGATGGTGGCGTTGTGGAAATTGACACACAGGACATTCAAGATGCTAGAAAAGCAGCGGCAGAAAATCTTGAAAAGCAAGCTAAAAAAATGAAAGCTTCTTCAGACAAATCCCACCCACCTGCCAATATTGGAGACAATATTACTATACCAATTCCAAACGTAGAAAAAGGCAGAGGTGACCTCAGAAACATCATTTGGGTTATTCTTCAGAGAAATGATGAGGGCCTTTACAAAGTTGGCATCAAACATGGTGTATTGCAAAAATTATGTTGCAGGTACTTACAAGTTTTTTTTTACTCACTAGATTATTAAATTTTTCTGGTATTATTTGACTTGCTTTGACTTTTGACTTGGTTTTTTTTTCAGAACTGAATTCGACATTTGCATTCAAAAATTTTTAAAGGTGGGCGAAGTTAACCAAGATATTGAAGTATCTCTGAGGACTGCAGTCACTTAACATTCAGTTGGATCAGGGAAAGGTTTTATAAGGTGCACCTGCGTAAAGAACTGTTTGACAAACAGGTGCAAATGCAAGAAAACAAAGGTACTCTGCAATTCCAAATGCCATCAGAGTACACCCTGCAAAAATAAGTGAAATTGATGTTGATTTAATTAATAAATGCATCTTATTTTATAAGTTCTGGTGTTTTATTGTTCCCTATTAATACAGACTAGGCCAAACCAGTTTATCCTGAAGTGTACTTATTCATATTAAGGCTCAACCAGTTCAGCCTAGGTTAAACTAGTTTCTCCTATCGGCCATAGGACGGACCAGTTTAGCCTAGTCTGTACCGGTTTATCCTATCGCTTTAAGGATGAACTGGTTTGGCCTAGGAAAAACTAGTTTGTCCTAAAATCGGGTTTGGCCGGTAACATATATAAGGAACAACAACCAATAAAAGAAAAACTTAAAAAATCATTTTCTCTGATTGGTTACTTGGGTCAACCATCGAATTAGAGGGGAGTCGCTAATCGGGCCTCTATCTAAGTTAAGTATTAAATTTCTATCCGATTGTTGGATAGCAATGCTTTCAAAAGCATCCAGCAGGTGTTTTTTATTTATTGATTTTATCAGATGTACATTGTTGATAGGAAAATCGTGGCCTGTGTCGATTGAATGTTTTGCTACAGAGGACTGGTTGCTTCTCTCGTACTTTCTGTGTCCTATATGCTCCTTAAACCTAGTTTCAATGTTTCGCAGCGTTTGCCCTTTATAAACCATAGGGCATTGGGCACACTTTATTTCATAGATTCCTGACATGAGAAGTGGCGATATTTTGTAGCCTCATTAAGTTAAGTAGCCTGCATGAGTGATATATGTATTTTCCCTCTCCTGTTTCAGATTAACGTTAAAATTTCAGTTCCTTTGAAGCACGTTAAAACGAGGTTTTACTGCAGTCTGGACATTTTCGTGGCTGATTTTATGAACTTGCTGATATTCCTGGTTAGGAAATGAAATCTGCAGGTGGCAATAAAATTTATGCAAGAAGCAGTGAGTACATTTTGATGTTGTTCATAAATTCTAGTTTCTTGGAGGTGGCACGTTCTCATTACTGATGCTCACAATCCAATTGTACCTCTCTCGTCAATCCACTATCTCTAGGGATCTTTCTTACCCAGTCCGCTCTTCTCTCATCTTGCTTTGGGAATCCGAAAAAATGCCCGCTTTGGTTTTTTTTTGTTAAACTCGGGAACGGGAATTTTTTTTACTTTTGCATACCGGAACGTAGCACGTGCGGTCCTCTATTTCGCTGAAATTAAATAGTGAGAATTTTTTTTTGGATATTGTTTTGTCGATACCACCTCTTCTACAGATACTGATATCACGTTTTAAATAAAGTAAAAAGTAAATTATTTATATTTTTTAATGTACATTTTGATAGAAATTGTCCTGTATCGCAGAAAGAATTGCAGGACTTCCTCTTTTACAGACCATAGTACAACGGAGCAACAATCAAGTCAGCGTCAAAAAGCGCGTATGCTCGTGACCACCGAGAGAGAAGGCCTCCGCAATGAAACTGAATACATTGTTATATCATCATAATAGTGCAAATTCAGGGCTTATTATTCGTAGAAATACGAATAACAATGCACTATCTATGTGATTCAGTTTCCTTGCGGAGGCCTTCTCTCTCGGTGGTCACGGTATGCTCCAGGAGAATGAGAACAATGCTAAGTATTAAAATAAAATAAACAACCTCATTAATACAAATTGCATAATGTATCTGTCATAATTTATGTTCTAATGATTAGAACAAGTGCCACTGGGCCGATTCCGATCATCTTTGAACAGATGACTGTTGCTGCTTCTTGCTTGAACCTGTCCAAGCTTTGAACCATAATTATCGAATGGCGACAACTTTCGGGAAAATCAATTCATAGGCACTCGAATGGACGGACAAAACAAAATCATAATGCATCTTTCATTATTTAATGATAATAAAGACTTGGTCAACGCGTTTGTTAATTAAATAGAAGCCATAATTTCCTATATCAAATGAATTCTTGGTAGATAAAGGTTTTCAACAATAATATTCTGTAAAATTGACATAATCTTATATATGCAAATATCTAAATTTAAATTAAATTTAAATTTAAATTTTTGTTGTCCGCATGACTTCAGCGGACGTAAAGCTAGAATGCTAGCTTATCATACAAACAAGAATCAGAGAAGTTGCTATAAGTTGGACCTTTGTATCGGTGCCAAGGATAAGATGTTTACCAAAAATAGCTCCCAAAATAAACTTTTATAATACGAGGGTTGTTCCGAAAGTAAGTTCCGTCATTTTTTCCACATGGAAACTTTATTGCCAAAAAAAATACAGCATGGCATCATGAACTATATACACCTTGCACTATTTTTCGACATAGTCGCTACCGATATTGAGACATTTGTCGCAGCGTGCAATCAGTTTGAAGACAGGCGTGCCCGAGGCTATTCGAGGACAAATCATGATGGCAGCTAGACGTGTACTGACAACGTGGTCGCATCCCAGTTCATCAGTGAGGAAAAAATTCAAAGTGTCATCCTCCGCAGAAAAGATTATGGCAACAGAGTTCTCGGACGCGAAAAGTGTGATTCTCATTGATTTCCTCCATCAAGGGACCATCAATGCGGCACGCTAACTGCAACACCCTCACCAAGCTCAGGTCCGCCATTCGACGAAAGAGACCAGGGCTCTTGAGTGAAGGTGTTGTACTCTTGGACGGCAACACAAAACCACACGCAGCAAGGTTCACACAAGATCAGATAGCCTTGGGCACGCCTGACTGCCGCTACTCTTTCTTCAAGCTGATCGTACGCTACGACAAATGTCTCAATGTCGGTGGTGAATATGTCGAAAAATAGTGCAAGGTGTATAGTTCATGATGTCATGATGAATTTTTTTGGTAATAAAGTTCCCTGTGAAAAAAATGACGAAACTTACTTTCGGAACAACCCTCGTAATACGAAATGTATTTATGATATGAATGACTTTCATTCAAGACAAAACAAGTGATTCGTTCTTCTTTAATATTCTTTTATTCTTTGCAGTTTTCCTTTTGGAATAAAATTTAGAATGGAGTGAAAGCCAGTAATGCTGATGGATGGAGAAAACTGCCAATTCGCCGTCTACTTCTCGCGAAGAGAAAGAAGTTCGGCTTGGAAGTGTAAAGTGTACGATTCGCAAACCTCTTCGCTTCTAAAGGTGCGGCCACACAGAGCGCGACGGATGGAAAGGACGCTACGTGTCCAAGAAATGTCCTCCTCTATTCGCTATGTAAGTGGCAACACAGCGCTGCGGATGCTATGGATGCGACATTCTGAACGTTTATTTGCGCAAATATTTTTCTGGACGTCCAAAATGTCCGTCGCGAGCGGGCATGCGCAGTAGACAAGCAATGGTGATGTGTTCATGGCCTGCAGCTTAATTATTTGCTTTCGGTGATTCCGATCATGTGAATATACGTATTTACAGCAAGTAAATACATATATTTTGAAGAAATAATTATATAGCTAAAATAATACAAATGTTTAATTCATTAAAAGAATTAAATAAGTATAAACAAAAGAATAAAAAATAATGACTTTACATAGAAAGCAAACTAACTAGTTTCAACGTTTATTCCTCTATTTTTCAAAATATACTTTGAAAAAGACATGAACAAAAATCAAAACAAGTTATTCCTTTATCTTAAAATTTGTTATTGTAAAGCCTTAGTCCATATCGTTCCGAAATAGTATGAATAAAACACATTTGGTATATTTATAATGATATTTATAATTAATTACAATAAGATACTATAAATATTTATTATATTAATTCTTTATAATTGTAATAAACATTATTTCTTGTAAATTTAAATTTATCTTTAAATTTAGCCTTCTCTTTACATAAATCTTCAAATAAGCAATGGAATAAACAATTTATATATCAATCGGAGCGAACATAAAATCCGTCGCATAGCACTCTGTGTGGCCACCGTATGTTGTCCATCGCGTCCGTTCCGTCCATCGCATCCGTGTGGCCGTAGCTTAAGGCAGAAAGTTCGATCAACGATGTCTTCTTGTGAGCTCTTCAATTTAACGTAGTTATATACAGTAGAAATCAAGGCAACTCTATGGCGATCTCGAACAGTAACCCTAACTAAATTAATTTCCCTTCTTAATCTTCTTTCCCATTCGTTTTCTTTTACTCCTGCTTGAAGGTTGAGCTATCCTGTAAGTGCGAATGTTAGCAATCTTTAATCAAGAGGAAGTTTTTGTCGTTTTTAGAGTCTTTAATCAAAGATTCTATTAGCTCCCGCATTGAAGAAAGAAACGCGTTCAATAGACTAATTAAAAGACAGACTATTGAACAGTTTTTCCCTAACGTAAATAAATTTCTTCAAACTTTCTCACTTAATCGAACAATTTGATTTATTACCAGTGACAATCATGCTTGTTACATTTTCAAGAACTAAAACCATTAATATTTTCGAAAACTCTGATTTATGTTCCTCAAACCAATTTGTGACCGATCGAGCACGATGGCAAGGTGCACTGTCCTGCTGAAAGTGACCAACTCCAGAAGGGGACATCATAGCCATAGACGAATGCACGTGATCGGCAACGATGTTGAGGTAGGCTGAGCTGTTGTGTCCACAGATATCAATGGACCCAGTGTACTCCAGGAAAACATTTCCCTCACTATAATTCCACCGCCACCAGCCTGAAAAATCGTCTTTTGGAAGGAGTCCATGAACTCGTGCTGTTTGCGCCATAATCTGATCCTGCCATCTGCATGATGGAGCAAGAAACGAGATTCATCGGACCAGGCTACTTTTCTGCACTCCTCAAGTGACCAATCACGTCGTTCCTGGGCCCACAACAGGTGCCTTTTTCTATTGTTGTGTGATACCAAAGGCACTTTTGATGGTCTCCCGCTGCTAAAGATCGGCCTCGATGGCTCAGTGGTTGCATAATCGCCTCTGATGCCCGAGGACGACGAGGATTTTTTCAGGGGGAAAATCCTGAGATCACGCACTTCCTTCGGAAGGGAAGTAAAGCCGTTGGTCCTGTGCAGTCGTTTGCCCACTGCACGTTAAAGAACCCTTGCGAGGCAAAATTTGCGGCCCCTATAACGCCGTCCTGAAATGACCATAGCAGTCGAAAAGGACGTTAATACCAAACGAACCAAACCAAACCAAACCAAACCGCTTAGCAAACCAGACTATCCTTTGCAAAGTCCATCTTGTTGTGCATTGGGATATGCTTTGTGATGCACCTGCATTGAATTCAGCTGTAATTTGTCGTGTTGTTGCCCTTTCGTTGCTGCGGACTATGCGTGCTACTCGCCTTTCACCTCCCTCGTTCACCAGCCTTTTTCGACCAGAATAGTCCTTATCGCTTGAAGTTTTTTTCTCAACTGTCACTCTCTAAACACCCGAGATACTGTTGGGCGAGGAAATCTTAAAGGAGTCGTCGTTTCAGAGATGCTGGCACCAGCTCTTCTTGCCCCGACGATCATCCCTCTGTCAAACTCACTTAAATCTTTCATCTTACCCATTTTGACATTAACTTCCGTGATAACTATGTCGTCCGAAGCTGAGCGTTCCTTATATAAGCAGCTGTGCGTTGTTACATCACTCTACGTCACTTTCGAATGGTTTACTTTCACATAAGGGGTGTCTCTAATTTTTTGGCCACTCAGTATAGATTCACGGAATGGAATTTCGTATTGCTCATGGTCGGACAAGAAGCAATTTTAGAGTACGAACAGGCCTGGAGGTATGCCGTATGAAGATATCGGAACTGCCTAAGGTAGTATTGCATACTGGACTACTAAATAACTGCGTGTTGTAAATGAATTAATAATCCGTCGAAGGCTGCGTTTGAATTATTTTGATTAGTACCACCAAGAAAAAGAAAATGGATTGTCTTTAGAACAATACCGAAGATTCTCGAAAAAGGACCGCCTTATCCCGACAGTTATGTTCTCATAACTACTGTATACAATTTAGTGGTATCCTGAGTTTTTGTTTATGTATTTTACAGAGGAGCTGTAAGGAATTAAGCCGTGAGTTGATTAGAGAATTTACGAAAAAGCCAAAGTAAACATTGACGAGCAACACAGGTTGTCTGCTGTGAAGCCTGTTTTTTTGTCAAACAAAAGAAAGTATGACTGCATCAGAGGATATAAAATTTAATAAAAATTGTATTAATCCTCTCAAGCAAGAGACATAATTATTCTAAAAAGTAAATAACACTAGTTTGGTGTTAACTGTAAAGTAGAGGGCTGCACCGGCGTGTTTCGCTCGCTCGAATTCGCTCGAGCGTCCCAGACTCGAGCGTACTACGCTCGTTGTAAGCTGCCGCCTGGAGCTGGCTTTGCTGCTAAACGCGACAGTCCACTACTTGCGAAGGGGTTTAGAATAGTAGAGAGGAATCAAAACACACACAAAAAAAAAACTGAAAAAAAAAACAAAAGAAAACAAACGTGATTTTAATAAAGAAATGAGTTTGAACAAAATATGCCATGTATAACAAGATATGCTAGATAACAAATATAATTACTGATGAAAAATAGGAAAGAAAATTCCACAGCCTGGGATCGAACCAGGAACCTTCTGCTCACCGTGCAGATGCGCCAGCCAATTGCGCTACTGCGGACATGGAAGCATTACGCTATCTACATGCCCTTTGGGCTGGCTGGAGCAGTACCCAGTTCGCAGGCTGGGACTATCTTTCCTACTGGCGTAATAATCGTTAAAGAATAATAATTGGATGTTCTATGAGGATTTTTATACACGCCATACCTCAGATTGTTCCTGGTTCGATCCCAGGCTGTAGAGTTTTCTTTCCTATTTTTCATCAATAATTTAAACATCTGAGGTATGGCGTGTATAAAAATCCTCATAGAGCATCCAATTATTATTCTTTAAATATAATTATACTGTTTATGCGTGGATAACGTCTGCTATTAATTTTAATGCAATACATTTACAGCTTGTTTTTTTTTTTCAAAACTGTGGATCAAAAGAATATCATTAATTCGTTCCGAATCGAGTGTGCTCCTCTTCTCGGATATCAAATTTCCAGCTGCGCTAAAATTTCTTTTGTTGGCTGCGCTGGTAGCAGGAATGCACAATATTTGTTTGGCTAATGACGCTAGCCCAGGAAACAAATGACGGTTCTTCTTCCACCATCGCAGTGGTTCGTCACCGTCAACAGGATCAGTGCGCAAGTAGATGTCAATTTCACTCTTTGAGACAGGTTCATCGCTCGTCTCATGCCATTCCGAAAATAAGGACTTAATTTTTTTGTTGGTGCTGTGCTTGTTTCGGTCGGTGCAGAGATTTCAAACTTTGAACACGTTTCTTGTACGCTGTTAAGAACTTCTTCTCTTTCTTCTGAAGGAAGAAGTCGTAGACGTCTGAAGGATGGCCACAAGAATGTACCAATTTTATGAGTGACTGTTATTTTGATTTTCTTGTCCAAAAAGAGGAGTGCCCGTCGTTTTAGTTGTTTAATTTCATAAATTTCTTGATCTGTTATGTACAGTGACTCTTCAACTTATAGAACTACAACAGCACAAGTTGAATGGTCGGGTATGTATCTCCTTCCAGATTGTCGGTTGCCTCTTTGAAAGGTTGGAGGAACTTCAAAAGATGTTCGACCAAATTGTTGTCGTACCCTTCTAGTCTATTCGTGGCTTGCTTCTTTGTGAGCAGGGCGACTATATTGTAGTACTCATCAAATACGGATTTTAACATCATAAATGTACTGTTCCGCCTTGTTTCAATTTCTTGCTTTAAGTTAGTATTTAAGTTTTCGACTGCATCTGTTTTCTTCATGTACCGTACGATACGTTTAGCAGTATCGATAGTACGATAACATGTAATTAACTCGTCGTGCAGGAAGTGATCGTCAAAAACATGTTTGAGTACCGTGTTCAGCACATGGGTAATGCGAATAAGGTTCAAGCGCTTTTTGGATATTTGGACCTTGATCCGTGACAAAGGAAATTTTTTTCATGTGATCTGGAAATATCCCAATTTCTGAAAGTCTTTCGATGATCTCTTCTCTGATGTTTTCGCCTGTTTTGCAGACTTCCGGAAATTGTGTTGTAACTAAAACACAGTTGTTTAAAGCCCATTCGGCATCAATAAAATGAGCAGTGATGGTGAGAAAATTTCTTTTTTTATAGGGATCAGTCCACATATCGGCAGTACACGCACACGCAGAATTTTCAATTGCTTTTATGACGTGAGCCATCACTTGTGCATCGAATGAATATTCCGGGAAATAGTGGTTGGGTGGGGCAAGATGTCTTCTACATTCATACGTCCATAATCTGCTCCAATATTTACGAGTTCTTGAGCAAGATGTTGGAAACCAGTACCCGATACCATACTGAATGGTCGAAGATCAGCGATGCACATTTTTACACATTTTTGGATAACCCCTTTTTTAATGTTTGCTGGTGGAGGACCCGTTTTTGTTTCATCAGGGCGTATTTTACAAACATGCGTTTTTAAATGAGTTGTCGTAGAAGAGAATGTTAATAATGTTGAGCAATATTTACATGACACGTAACCCACTTGATGTCCGCCGTAGTTAGTTTCTAGAAGGAATTTTGCCAAACATCACTATTCTGGCCTTCTTTTTCTCTTAATTCATACTCATCATTACGTATTTTTAATTTTACAACATCTTTACTTTCCTTTTCTGAAGTGGACATTGCGGATGAGATCCGTTTTCAATGGCAGCAAGTTACCTTACGTGACGCTCATTTGCAATACAACGGGTTCGTCTGCTTGTCTGCGATCGTTTGGTTTAAGTGGCGTAGTAAAGTAACGCGAAGTAATATAGTGCAATAAATCATATGTTTGAATTTTATTTTTATACTAAATTAATTACATTTTACAACACTAAATTAATACAGGGATTATCATAAAAGGTTAGTTGAAAATAAAGTTGTTTAAAATAAATTATACGGACAGTACTTTATATTTAAAATAAATTATAGGCCTACTTTATAAATTTTATTATTTACGAATATATTTGTATAAATACATAAAAATATTAATTAATATAAATAGCTAAAAAATAAATGAAATATAATTATAAACATTTAATAATAGACGCTTGTTTTAATAGCAATATGCACTGTATTTGTTTGTTGTGGCATGCGAGCAGCTTTCGTTTGAACATCTATCAATCACTTCGTCTTCCACGCCCAACATCACATGCCTTCTTCCCTTTCATGTAATGAACAAAAGCGAGCGTACGATGCTCGGGTAAATCCTATCCTATCCATGGATAAATCTGACCGAGTCTTTTTCACTCGTTCTATCACAACCAGTTGTCACCTAGCGGACTTTTTAGTAATGTTTTTTCTCCGAGCGAAAAATGTGTGAATGCAGTCCTCTACTGTAAAGCCTTTATCCTCAAGATAATAATCTATGAAGTTTATAAAAATAAAATACTGATGGTTGTTTATAATTGTGAAGATACACATTTCTTTTATGGAACGGTGAACACCCTCCTATCCAATGTATTACAACAATATAATTAAGCTTTTTCAAACTGAACATCGTGTAAAGAGAAGTCTTAAGGCGTTAGATTAAACTCTTAATGCCTTAGTCGGTTTAAGTATTTTAAATGTATGCCACCTTATCAGTTACACTTGTATGCTGCAAATTACAGGGAGTTTTTCTTCATTTATAAATTACCATAAAATTAGTCAGTCTACTTTAAATATACGTGTCACCTTAATTGGATTGCCTTTCTTAGCAAGCAAAGTGTATTCATTTAGGGGACAGAGAATCTGCACGTATGTGTATAGAGGTCAACGTTTTGTGGGGAATGTCCGAACGACAGTTTACGGGCCGCCTTTCTTTTATCACATGTATTATATACCTCGATACGCTTCAGATTAGTCTCTTCCCTCAGCTACAGAGCGATCCAGCAGATTTCATTTAGAAAGAAGATGGAGTTCCTCCACTTTTCCTCTACGATTGACGAGAATGATTGAACGAAATTTTTACTCGACGAGATAAGTTTTCCGCTCTTAGCCTGCTAGGTCTCTCCGATCTTATTCCGTGTGATTTCTTCTTGTGAGGTTACATTAAGGACCACATGAATCTATCGCCGCTATCTCTGATCAGAAGCAAATTGAAAAAATATCGTCGGATTGTTGTTTGTCGAGCCCATCACAAGGACAAACTGAACACCGTGTTGCAAAATAATTGAACTAAACATATGAAGCTAACTTTGAGCAGTTTAGTAACTGTTAAAGAAAGCGATATACCTCTTTCTGTTTATGTATGACTTCTTAATGTTTATCACAGATAAGAGAAATTAAACATCCGTATATAAACAACAATCATTAGCGAACATCTTACAGTTTTATGCTATTATTTTTAATAGCTCTTTCCACACTTCTGTTGCTGTCTTGTTGGAGCCAGTCATAGGTCTAGCAGCACAATTCACCTTGAGGGTACTTATCGAAGGGCACCAAAATAACTCTGGATAACCTTTGTCGTTATTCCAAGTGAAACTAATCAATATTTGATAAGAGCAGTTTAATAGATTGTTCTTGGAAAAGTACGAAGAGCTGCTTTTCCCCATTTGACATGAAGTATCTTTTAACGAGAACCTTTTGAAAGCAACATAATATATAATTTATAAATTTTAAAATAATTTTTAAATATTCACACAATGGCAGTAAGTGCTAAATAGAAACCCTGTCATTAATAAAATCTTTTAACCGAATAATTTATAATCTTTAGCTCAAATATTCTTGGTATTCATAATTAAAAAACATTTTAATTACTGTATTTAAAGATTGGGCTGTCAGGTAAGTTCATTAGGTATGCCAGTGCTGCGTATTAGAATTACTGATAACACGAAAAATATTTTTATCGTAGTGTTGTTGGTTTTTTGTAGCTCTATTGTTCCTCTACAATTTTTGTTTACAGTTTTGAAATTTGTTTTAACACGTTTTAGCTATATGAGCATTTCTGACACATGATTGGAAAATCAAGGTTCCAAAATTGTGTTTTTACGTCAATATAAAGCACAGGTAAGAAGAATGTAGCTTATCTTGGTCCCCAACTCTTGCAGCCAAAATACAATTCATAGGACTTATTAACTAAAAGCGTAAGAACTATGCCTTTGACTCCTCAGTGTTGATTCCCCACATATGTAACAAAACATATTCGAGCCATTTACACATTTTCGAGATACGAGGTGCGATTGATAAATAAGGTCTCCATGGCTGTAACTTTTTTATTTGTTA
>JAHWFO010058473.1:0-18405 GCA_023313115.1 Rhysida immarginata
AAACCTCTACAATGTTACAATTGCCTCAGATTTGGGCACGTTTCCATGGGCTGTACTGAGCTACCTCGATGTAATAAGTGTGCAGGAAACCATCAGTCTAGGGAATGCAAAAATGTAAAGGGCCAGGATCCACTTAAATATATTCGCTGTGAAGGACAGCATACCTCAAGTTTCTCAGGATGTCCTAAATATCCCAAAGTAAACAGAATGCCTAGTGAGGTGGTTTCAAAAACTGTTGATAAAGGCTTCAACCCTTCGAATTTACAAGATATGAACAAGAAAATAGGTGCGATGCTAAAATTATATGAAGAAATCGGAAAGTCTATTCCACAAATTGTCAAATCATTCCCTAAAGCTTAATTCTGGCTAGTAACAGCTTCAAAGTAGTTAATCAAGGTAAACGTAGATGTACAATCTGGAATGCCAGAGGCATCTCACGTAGGAGAGAGGAGTTCTTCGACTTTCTATTGAGAAACAAAATCGATATCGCCTTTCTCTGTGAAACGCACCTCAAGACGGAACGGTTATTCAGGCTGCCTGGATACATAGGCTATCGTAAGGACAGACTCCCGAAAAATCCTGCTCATAATGTCTCTGACGGAGCGGCTGTTATAGTTAAAGAAGGTATTGAGCATGTTGAAGTCATTACCCTGAACTATTCAGGAATGGAGGCGGCGTCTATTCTCATCAAGGACCTCACGATTGGCTGGGTTAAGTTTGTTGCGCTGTATAACCCTCCGGGGCATGCCATTGACCCCTGTGATCTTGACGAGTTGCTCTCTGGTAATTTTCCTGTTGTTTTGGCAGGCGATCTAAACGCGAAACACCCTCACTGGAATTCTAGATGCATTAATCACAGTGGTGCTATTTTATATGGTTACATCCAGAACCAGCCGGACACTGTCGCTATCGGTCCAATCAAACATACATATTATTGTGATCATTCGCCTACGAGCGATGTCCTGGATATTGCTATTCTCAGGGGCCTCTTCAAACCGTTCAATATATTCACTGTGGACGATTTAACATCAGACCATCTTCCAGTTGCCCTTAACTTCGATGGCTTAAATATGGACATCCTGAATCGGCTTCCTATACGGCGGGATTGGAAACTCTTTCGTGACCTTCTTAAAACTAGCAATGGCTACACAGCGAATGCCTCCAGCACAGATGAAATCAATGATAGAGTCAAAGACATTACCAATAACATCAACAATGCGATGTCTGCTACTGCTTGCCCTATAGACCCTAAATATCCTGACCATCTCGATCTTCCTCCAAGTATTAGGCAAATTATTGCAAAGAGGAATGCCTTCCGAAGACTTTGGCAGCGTACACGTGATCCCATCTTTAAGAGAAAATATAATAGGCTTTCTAGGAGGGTCCACGAAAAAGTAAGAGAGCTACGAGTGCAAAAATGGACGAGCAAATTGAATAATCTCTCAACTCATGACAACTCTCTCTGGACTATGATTAGAGCTCTTAAGTGTAAGAAAACGAAATTCCCACCCCTGATTTCTCCAGACGGTACTACTCTTGCTACTACAAATCAAGATAAAGCTCAATTAATTGCTGAGTCACTTAGCAATCAATTCATCACCCCAATTCCAGGTATTCCGGACGGAGAGCTATGTGCTCCAATTTTTATGAGGGTCGGCCTGCTCCTATAGAGCGATCAATTTACCCGATGGAAATTGTCGAGATCATCAAGAAACTCAAGAATAAGAAAGCCCCTAGAATGGATGCCATCACAAATAATGCACTTAAAAATCTACCTTCCAACCTGATTCTTGACATCGTTACACTAATTAATGACTGCTGGAAACACGGATATTTCCCTACTGGCTGGAAGGAATCAATTATCCTAAGCATTCCTAAACCAGGTCTTAACCCTTCATTGCCTGCAAGTTACAGACCCATCAGCCTTTTACCAACTATGTCTAAGGTTCTAGAACGGACAATTCTTAAAAGGTTCAATGAATTCTGCTCTGCCAATGATCTTATTCGTGATGAGCAGTTTGGTTCCGTACGGACCACTCCTGCCAAATGCAAATATGGTGGCTTGCTGTCGACGCAAAAAACTCTCTTAACAAGTCTCTATATGGTGGCATTATCTTTCTAGACATTTGCAAGGCCTTCGATCAAGTTTGGCATGATGGTGTCATTTATAAAATGATAAAATTTGGATTTCCAGATGGCCTTATCATGCTGGTGCGCTCTTTCCTCTCAGACAGGTCTTTTCGAGCTAAAATTGGTGACTCCCTCTCCCAATCATGTGTGGTTAAAGCCGGTGTCCCACAGGGATCAGTTCTGGGACCAGCCTTGTTCAATTTTTTTATCCAGGACTTTCCAAAACCCGACAAGTGTAAGCTGTACTTCTACGCTGATGATGCGGCCATCTTAACCTTTGCCCGTGTTCCTGCCCATGTCATCTCTCGCTTGCAGAAAGCGCTGCATCTGTACGAAAAATGGTTCAACAGATGGAGGCTGAAGTTAAATGTTGGCAAGTGCAAGGCTATGTTCTTCACTAACAAACGCAGAAACCCTTCAGGTTTGCTTACCCTGTACGGAAATAAGCTCGACTGGGTCAAACAGTGTAAATATCTTGGTGTGGTGATTGATTCCAGGTTCACCTGGAATCAACATGTTTCCTACGCACTGAATAAGGCCAAGAGAGCCAAATTTAGTCTGATCGCATTTGCTTGGTCGTAACAGTGCTCTTGACATTGATAACAAGCTACTCATCTACAAAATGATCATCCGCACGATCTTGCTTCATGGTATGCCAGCCTGGGCTTCCGTGTGCAAAACAAGGTGGAAGGAGCTGCAGACATTCCAAAATATTACTCTTAGAGCAATTGTGAAACTTGATCATAGAGTAGCCAACAATAATGTCGTCCATGAAGATCTAGGGATGACGCATATTGGCAAGTTTGTGCAGGATAAGATAACGACCATGCTCCCGAAGATGCTTAATCACAGGAATCAGTTTGTGTCTGAAATTCACAACCCTCCAGACCACAGGAAACGCTTAAAACATCGTTTGCCCAGCCATGTCTTAGAAGTTAACTTCGACGATGTCAGGAATGTTATCTTCCCCGATTTTTGGATAGCCTAGTTCGCCGCTGGCTGCCCCCCCCACCTTCTATGACAATCTTCAATCAACCTTTTTATCCCCAGAATGAGGGGAATATTCTTCAATCATCTTGAGGAGGACCTTCGGGGTTTTTTCAGGCTTCTCACCTATCTCAGTGTAATTCCCCTGGTCTATACATGTGACGAGTGAGTTTGGGAGCTCTGCTTCAGTACCACTCGCATTGTTTCTTTCACTCCACTGCTCGATTGTCGATTGTGTGTATCCTTGATAAAGCCGGTAATAAATGGCGAAACTAGTCGGAAACTCTGTTCTCCCTTTGTTGTGTTGTAAAGTCTCTACCAATTTTATCGATAGAAACAGCACTATGGACCCCTTACTCAACGAATCGCATTGCCTACTCCAACATTTCTTTAATTTTTAACGGGTTTAAGTACGTGAAAACACGGATGTTGGTATCGTGTCTGACATAAAATAAATTTAATTTAAAAAAAAATTATTGAACAGGGGAGGGGAACACAAAAACGAAGAATGTTCGCGGTGATGATGACACACCGATTTCGAATCGGAATATTCATAGGAAGAGACTGACAATGATTGATCGACGTTTTTTAATTTAATTTTCGGAAGCGGCCGATTGTTTAGCAATTAAGAGAAGGAAGGGGGAAGACAAACCTTCGTCCGTCACGGGGCGTCGCGTCAAATGGTGAACCTAGCATTCATTAAAGGGACGAGAAAAGGGCCTCCAGGGAAAGAACGGCAATGTTGCTAAAAATAAGATCCACGAATCCAATTAATTTGGCTCTCAAACGAGTTGAAAAGTTGACGAAGGAGATGATTCAATATTCACGAACAAGAGATGAGTGTTCGCCGACTAAATTGACGACGGATTTTTGCGCAATTTAGCCAACACTTTTCAGATCCGACAAAGTAATTATATCTTTTTTTTTTTAGTTGCGCTCTACAAGTAGGTGTTAGGTCAAGTTTTCGAAACCATTAATCTTTCTTTTTTCATCGAATTCTCTTTAGCATTTGGTTAATAAGTTCATTAATTAATTCTGAATGTCGAAAGAATAAGTGAGCGAAAACATTTTTCAATTGTTCGTTTCGTAAAATTTTGCAACAGATTGGAATGAGAAAGTAACTATAAAGAAACCTTTTTGCACCTAAATTGTATGATAAAAAAAAATCCTGTCTTTCAAAGTTTGCGTTAAAAACTATGCTATCGAAAGTTAAAATTTTGCACCCAATTTTAGCCGTCGGGTACCATATTTTTTCAATCAGTTAAAAAATATTAATCATATACACTCCAGCCACTTTATGACCACCAGCTAGTAACCAGAATAACCACCGTGAACAGCACAGACAGTAGCTAGATGGCTTAGGAGAGTCGGTAAGATGTTGGAAGGCGTCCACTGATATTTGGAACCATGGAGGTAATCCAGCAAGAGATCGACCCCAAAAATGCTCGATTGGATTTAGGGTTAGGGAAATTAGCGGCCAGGGAAATACTTGGAAGCCTTGATGGTGCCCCTCCAACCATTCCCAGACAATTCTGGGTGTATGACATGCCGCCTTGTTCTGCTGGAATATCCCATCCATCCAGTCAACAAGTAAGGCATGCCTGATCGGCAAGGATGGATAAATAACCAAATCGCATGAGTGTCTTTCTAGGATATCAGCGGACCCAGACAATACCAAGAAAACATACATCAGACTAGTAAACATACCATAAAACGGCTACGATAAACTTGTGCTCCTCCAATAAAGGTTGTAGAGAGATTCCTTCAGAGCTTTCCGTCGAATAGAGAGGGTTATCCAAAAGTAATCGGACACTTTCGATTTTAGACCTTTTGTCGAATATCTAGAAAAATACTCGACGAATTATCCTGAAACTTGAGGGGTGTAAAGAGTATGTTAAATCTCATATATTTCAGCGAAGGTTTTGTCCCGAAGGCAAATAGGGCACCAGGAACAAAGTGAATCAAAAAAATAATCTTTGGGATCATCCTGTAAAAAATAATGCTTGAATTGCGTTGTAGCTGTAGCATATGATTAAGAGGCTTTTTTTTCTTATCTGTGTTCATTTATATGAGAATAGCACGTATATTCATGGAGATATAAGGTGCGTCATATAAGTATAGGACCACCCATATTTTCCCTTGTCTGCAAGAAACAAAATAAAATAATTAAAACATTCTCACAACTATTATTTATTGTCTCCAAAGAAAATAATGAAAAACAAACAACAACAAGAATGAGAATTGATAAAAATAGAAATTAAGCTGTCCCATAAGTATAGGACCAGCATCACTTAATGCCCAATAAATCATCCCTTTTTTCAATATTTTTGAAAATTCGGTTTGGCATAGTTGTGACCAGGTTTTGCAGATAATCTGAATTAATTTCTTCCCAGGCACTATATTGCGGTACTGTTTACCGCCTGCGTAAACAGATCTGGCTAAAGCGCCCCATACATTTTCCACTGGATTGATATCTGGAGATAGGGCTGGCCAGTCCTGCTCATATGTGCTGTTTGCACGGTGAACTGGGGCATTATCTTGCTGGAAAATCCATCTGGTGCCTCCAATCTTCTCCCCAAACGGTAAAAGATGAATATCAAGCAAATCTTGATAATCCGAAGTCTTCATTTTTCCACTAACAATAGCTAAATTGGTACTACCATTCCATCCGAAGCCAATCCATACCATAAGTGATCCTCCTCCCTGTTGCCATATGAAATACTTTTCTTCTGACCTCCTGATGTCATGTCAGTAATATTGCCAGCCGTCTGTCCCATCCAAATTGAATTTT
Source organism: Rhysida immarginata (assembly GCA_023313115.1). NCBI lineage: Eukaryota > Metazoa > Arthropoda > Chilopoda > Scolopendromorpha > Scolopendridae > Rhysida > Rhysida immarginata. The sequence continues at coordinate 5,909 of JAHWFO010058473.1, forward strand.
TTCTCCCCTCTCTTCCAATCTTCTGTCCAGAACATCACTGACTGGGCAAAGGCCAACCGTTTCTGCTTGTGGTGCAGTTGGAGTGCAGGTTGCTGTTTTCTTTTCGTGTACACAAGAGATGATGCCTGCTTCACAATGCACCTTATAGGTTTCTATAAAAAAAATCGAAATGCTTTCGTAAGTTTTTTGTTTATAACATGCAGGGTTTTCAACCCAATGTAATGCCATTTTCAGGACACTTGACAAATTACAGTAGAGACAACATCCTGCAATCAGAATAGAAAAATATTAAATATTTGATGAAATATGTGCAATTTTACTAAATAATGTTTAACTGCGCATGCGCAAGCGTTACCAAAATGTCTTTTGCATAATTTATTAGCCAAATGTATAGAGCTACTCTTATAAAAAGCCCAAGCAAATATCATAAAAATTCAAAAAGCTATCGTTGAAAGAATGAGTTGAATTTCAGTTGCTCTCAAAAATAAACACAACAATAAGGGGTAGAACGGATATTTATTTTTGGAACGGACACCAGTATCAATTTCTTCTCCTTACGCTGATATGAATGGGCGTGTCCAATTAAATTTCCGATTTCACTTGTAAGACATTGTTACAAAGTAAAATTAACAATTTTTAACAATTGAAATAGGAAATTTAACTGAACACGCCCAGTCAAAATTTTGTTGGACAGAGTATATGCGCCTATGTCAAGGCATTTGGCAATTCATCATGCATCTACGAACACAGTCTCAAAGATTTTTTTTTCAGCTCTTTGGATAATATCGAAACGTGACTGAATCATCAATACTCTTCGCTGTGCATGAATTTCTTCGCCTTCTGTACATGTCATCGTTATCCTAGGACTTCGAACATTCGTATCTCTGAATTTTAACGGTTCATTGTTATGCAACACTTCAATACCAGCTAAAGAGAAAGCCTGAGCACCAGGGTGACTAGGACCGGGAAAAATCGGGGAATTTTCTACAACCTGGAAAAGTCAGGGAAAATTATAAAAAATCAGAGAATTTTACAAAATCAGCCAAAAAAAATACGAAATAGGATCGAAAAATTTGAAAAATATGAATAATATTCTATCAAGATCGATTTTTTTTTTGCTGCTTATGGTCAGGGAAAATAACGTGATCAACCGGGATAAATCAGGGGATTTTACGAAATCGTTTTGCTAGACACATTGACCGCGGATACGTCATACATTGTTATAACGTCATAGGTAGTCATCTTTAATCGCATTTTTACCAATAATAGAGCGGTTCAGCACCACGTAAACGCGTTCGCGTCACGTTCGCGTTTACGTGGTGCTGAACCTCTCTAGTAAGCCCTAAATTATGACTAATTACAGGCGGCCAGACCATCTCGAGCTTCCTCCCCGCATCAGGCAGACTATTCAGGAAAAAAATATTTACAGAAGACTGTGGCAACGTGCCAGGCTCCCGCATTTCAAGACGAAATACAACAGGCTATCGCGGAAGGTCAGCGAGCAGATCCAGGTGGAATGACAAAATCAAGAGTCTGTCCGTCCAAGACAATTCTCTTTGGAATACTGTCAGGGCCCTTAAAAGAAACAGGGCCATTGAACTACCTCCTCTACTTACTGAAATCGGCGATTTAGTTAGCAGTGACCAGGACAAGGCTCAACTCATCGCTGACTCATTGAAAAGTCAATTCAATACGCCCAAGGAGGACTGTCTGGTTAATATTACTGGTGAAGTCAAGGAAGTATGTGACAAGTTTGGCTTCTCTCAACGCGCTCTTACTCATCCTAATATCATTGGCACTTCTGAGATTTTGAACACCATTAAGCACCTGAAAAACAAAAAAGCAGCCGGCATCGACACCATCACCAACAGTGCTCTGAAGAATTTGCCTCTTAATGTTGTTTGCATTATCAGGATCATGAATGACTGCTGACTCAATCATCCTCACTATTCCCAAGCCGGGACTTGATTCTGCACTTCCCATCAGCTACAGGCCCATTAGCTTACTGCCACTGCTCTCCAAGGTCCTTGAGCGAACTATTCTCAAGAGGTTCAACGACTTTGCGAGGCAAACAACCTTATTCGTGAAGAGCAATTCGGCTTCCGCACAGCTCACTCCTGTCAGCTCCAGGTATGGAGGCTTGTTGCTGATTTAAACGGTCCTCTCAATCTTTCTATGTTTGGTGGTATCATCTTACTTGACGTTCAAAAGGCCTTTGATCAAGTCTGGCATGATGGATTCATTTATAAAATAATTACTTTTTTTTTCCCTGATGACCTGATTGCTTTGGTTCGATCCTTTCTTACAAACAGGACCTTCCGTGTTAAGGTTGGTGACTCCTTGTCTGACCCTTCTGATGTTAATGCTGATTTTCCTCAAGGCTCTGTCTTGGGGCCTGCCTTGTTCAATTTCTTTATCCACGACTTTCCTAAGTTTACAAAGTGCAATCTTTACTTGTTTGCTGACGACGGGTCTATCATGACCTGGGCACATAATCCAGTCCACGTCATCAGCCGTCTGCAAAAATCTTTACACCAGTGTGAGAGCTGGTTCTCTAAGTGGCGCTTACAGCTGAATGTTAACAAGTGTAAAGCCATGTTCATCACACGCAAACGCAAAAACCCTCCAATGCCCCTCATCCTACATGGTAGGAAGCTTGAGTGGGTTAAAAATTTTAAGTACCTCGGAGTTGTGATTGATACCAAGCTCAAATGGAACGACCATGTCCAATATTCGCTTAACAAGGCTAAGAAAGCGAAGTTTAGTCTCATCGCGCTACTGGGGCGAAACAGCGCTCTCAGAGTGGACAGCACACTTTTGTTATACAAGGTAGTGATTCGTGCCATTTTACTTCACGTTATGCCTACTTGGGCTTCCATTTGCAAATCGAGATGGAAAGATCTTCAGACCTTCCAAAATGTTACCCTCCGGTCCATTGTTCAACTAGACAGAAGAGTCGCCAACAATCTCTCTATCTATGAAGATCTGGGGATGACCCATATTGGTTCCTATGTTCAAACACTTCTCAGGAACATGTTGCCCAAGATGGAATATCATGAAAATATCCTGGTTGCTGGTATCCTGGACCACTCACTGGTTAACAGGGGTCCCCTCAGGTTTCGAAGACCCCGTCATATCCTGGATGTCAATATCGAGAACATTAACAAGGCCGAGTTTTCCAACTACTAGCTCTACTAGATCCTAATTTTTTCGGATTCGCTATTTCGGATTACTGGAAGATGTGATAATCTTCTTTCTCCTTGTGTTTTTTATTTCGTTTGTATTTTGTTTCTGACAATCGTCAATCTTATTTTCTTTTTTGTATAATATAGAAGACCGCTTAGGTTGGTTAGGCTTCTTGACTGCCTCAGTGTATTTCATTTGGAGTTTATTCTGGTTGGATGAGCTTTGTGAAAGCGCTGCTTTCGTCCCATCCTAACAAATGTACACTTCACTGTTCGATTGTCGATTTGTGGCAACGAGGGTTCGTAAGTAATAGCTGTCTGTATCGGAATGAAATATGTCTGAATGATTTACTTATGTATGTTGTTTGTTTTTTCGTTATATTTTGTTATAAATGTGCGTAAGACGGACGATCTATCTCAGGCAATGGTCTATTGGAGGGCTATTGTTAATGATCCGTTTGTTGCCAGAAGATTTTTCAGCTTCCGACGGAGTATTGTTGTCGATATGTGTTTTCTGAGAAATTGGACGATTATGAGCTCTTGGAGACAGTATAATTTCGAACGAGGGCAAAGGAAAGGTGCAAAGTAAACGTAAATACGTACATTTTATGAACATTGTTTGTCTTTTATTGTAATAAGATTCTCAGTAATAATGCATTATGAGTTTCGTTAAAGCATTAGAACTCCCTTGACACGGAAATATGCAGATTGAACGGGCGGAGCCATCAGCGGTTGATTCGATGACGCCGACGGGACAGGAGATTTATGATCGCTATTGAGCGACGTTCCGAGATGTAAGCAAGAAACTGCAGCAGTGCTGGTGAGTTGGTTTCGTTATTTTTGGCACCGCGAGATGATTGAAAATGCAAGCAAATACTTTTAGTGCAACGGGCAACACAAATACATCGGACCTCCCGCCGATTGTGTAATTTGAACGCTGAACATTGCTAATATTATCTCCGCACAGTGTAGTTGGTGAAACCCGCTGAGTTTGCATCATCATCGTAGCAATGCTCTCTGCGAAGTCTGCTGTATTATTTTATCGATAAGATGGTTGGGCACCGGGTTCATGCTCCGTGACAGTCAGGGCTTATGTCTCTGGGAGTCAGAATGGACGGATATTGTATTTGAAGCGCATTTTGGTCATTAAAAACGCCGGAGTATAATGACTATCCCGTTTGGACGAGCCAGACTGCGCATCTCACCTGGGATTTGCAGGTAGACGCTCCCACGTGATTGCCAAGAAGGGTCTCTGTACCTCCCCCTTACTTGACCATAAAAGGAGCATACATTACGCGGAAGCGTTTAATTTTGTTCACGAATATTTGTTTCGGAGACACGTGGGGTTGGTCACCGCTTATGGCCACAGGTGGGGTCTCATGCCCTTTAGTATTTGTACCTGGCAATCGAGAATAAGCAGAACACATACTATCGAGCATGAACAGATTTGAAAAAAAAGAATAAAGACATAGTAGAAAGAATTAAACAGATTTGTCTCATAAGATTTGTTATACGAAATAACCTCCTGAAAACATTTTTTCCCCATTAAATGGATTATATTGCCGAAAATATCTCTTTACGTCGAATGTCCAAATGTCGGTGAAATGCAGGTATTTCTCCGTCGGTTAAATTTCCGTTCGGTGTAATGTCCTTTCGGTCGAATGTCCGTTCGGTCAAGTGTCCGTCGGTCAAGTGTCCGTCGGTCAAATGTCCGTTCGGTCAAGTGTCCGTCGGCCAAATGACCGGGTTCCAACGCCCTTTGAATGTGTCGCTTTCCTGATGACGGTGTTTCGGCACACCTTTAGTAGCGTAGTACACTCGTCGTTGACCTTTGCAATCCGACAGATAGAACCAGGCCTCATCTGTGGTTATGATATTTTTGTCATTTTTCAGCAAATAACGGTAGAGGGGCCATGATCTTTGCCGCCGTTTTTCTATGTTGGCCGTTGACATCCCATGGACCTTTCTCTTTTGACGTAGCTTCACATTGAATGACGGTACTGTACCGTTGATCTACGAAGATGCAGCAATCGGGCCATGGTTCGCTGACTCGGAGGATTGTCTGATTTGGCCATTTTCTTGAGCCTTTTCAACTTGGATGCTGGAACCATTTGTGGACGTCCCAATTGTTTCTTCCGTTTTATAGCTGTCAGGGGTTTGTTGGCCGGAGTTTTCATTTCCGTTCTTATCCCTGAGACTTACTACACGTTTAGACTGCTTGACAACTTTTATAATTTGAGATTCGGACCATTTCTGTCGTAAAAAAAAAACAACTGATAATTTCCCCCTTTAATTGGAGGTCAATTCTCGGCCGCGGCATGGTTCCATATGCTCACACTGAAACTGCATAACACGTGTGAAATCAAGGTTACATAATTTGCATGCAGCAGCGTTCTAGCCTCAACGCAGGAGCCTCTATGAATTTTCAGATTTTTTTCAAAACATTATTGGCCACCCTCTGTAGGAAATAAATTAGCTGGATACATGTGGTACCTGATTCGAATCCAGGTCGCGGAATTTTTTCTTCCGTTTTTCATGTTAATACAAGACATCGTAAATTTTGTATCTTCACCTTATGTTGGAGCATTAACTCGAGTTCTTATGTATTGCTTTCTTTAAGATATCAGCCTTATTTGAAGCTTCTATCGTATAAAAAGAAAAACTTGTCAGTCTGTGTTTCTATTTTTTCCTGAACGTTAGGGTTTCACTGAGACACTTTTAATGTTGCAAGAATGTCAATATTTATACTCTAAATACACATGTCGTGCTCTTTAAAAAGCTTTTTTTAGCACAAAAACTTCATTTTAGGACATCCTAGATTCTAGCACCCAGCAAAGTGCGATAACCGAAATAAGTAACCAGTTATTATATATTTTCGGTAACAAGAACGACTATCATAATGAATCCATTCATTCTTTTATATAGCTTTCAGTAAAAACATCATGAAGAACGGTTTTTTTTTTAATTTTGATACTCCCTTTATTTTTTTTTATATTTTACTGACCAAACATCAAAAAATTGACGAGATAAACACTCGTCAACCTATATTGAAAATTTCTGACAGCAACTATTATAATCGCTTTTGATTTAAAAGAAAAGTAACTAAATCTTTTTCGTGGGAGATTAAAGTTTGCCGACAGCTCCTCTTCCCTTGACGAATGATTCTGATGTCTGACAGGAAAATTGCTTCATTTCAAATGTCACACAGTTTAAAATGAAAACGCGAGTCAGAGAGAGCTTTTGAAATAAACACACTTTTCATGTTCTTGAGTTCATGAATTTTTCTCTTTCAAGAGCAAGCATTCACATGTTAACATTGAAGTACTTGTTAATAAATTAGGGCACTAAAATAATATACAGCGTGGTTGCCAATAAATAAGAGGGGATTAAAGCTCTGTGTCCAAAAACTGTTAGTCAAAATGTAACCAAAGAAAGAGAGGAAGGAAACTCCACTTGTCCACAAAAGAAGTTTATTATGTATCATATGTGTATACATTTCGGCTACCAAGTAGCCATCTTCAGTATGTCTCAGGGTTCATCAATCGACAATCGAGCAGTGAAGTGAAAAAAAAAAGTCACGAGCGGTCCGGGAGCAGGGCTTCCATAGCACACTCGCCCAAAGAGTAACCAGGAGAATTGCACTGAGATAGAGGAGAAGCCTGATGGTCCTCTTGAGTCATCCTGAAAAAAGATACAGTAGCGCTCAGAAAATAAGGCACGAGTACAATTTTTTATGTAAATTTAAAAACGATTATCGAACCGAACCAATATTTTAAAGGAGGGTGTAGAAAGGTGAAACACTTTATAAGACCCAAACAATTGGGAGATAATTCTCATACAAAAACTGAACAGACACTTTTGCTGGTTTGGCGACATTCAAAAAATAAGGCACAGGTCACTTTTGCTATAAAAAAGAAGAAGTTTCCATTGTCACCAGAAAATGCATAAAAATAACTAACATAATACTCCTTCAATTTTTATAGGAAAATTTCAAGTCAAAGAGTACATCTCGATTTGAAGGTCCAGAAGGCAATTGCAAAAGTCGCTGAGGAGGGGAAATTTTACAACAGCATTGCATCTGCTTTCGATGTTCCAAAAAATACAGTAGGAATTTTTATTCAACGAAAGAGAGCAAGAAGAGACCTCCAACGAAAGCCTGGATCAAGAAGACCAGTACTACCACAGAAAAGGAAATTAGACTGCTTTGTCGGTTATCGAAAGCTCAGCCCAGACTTACAGCAGTGGATTTGAACCGTGAAATGCAAGAGGCTCATGGGGCTAAAGTTAGTGTTTCCACAACAAAACGGCGTCTAGTGGAAGCAGACTTGAATTGTAGGCGTCCTGCAAAGAAACTTCTCGTTACAGCAGCGAACAGGAAGGCCCGACTTGCCTTTGCAAAGAAGTACTAGCACTGGAACTCCAACGAATGGGCGAAAATTCTCTGGAGTGACGAATCTAAGTTTCTGCTTTTTGGAACAGACGGAATACAGTATATTCGACGCCCCAAGAACAAGCATTTCAATCCAAAATATCAGGTGCCCACAGTGAAGCATGGAGGGGGAACTCTGATGGGTTGGGGTTGTTTTAGTAGAAGTGGTGTTGTTGGTAATATGGATAAGAATATGTACAGAGATATTCTACAGAACCACATGCACCCCCACGGAAAAAACTGCATGCCCAGAGGCTGGCTACTCCAACACGACAACGACCCCAAACACACGTCAACCTTGTTAAGCATTATCTGGCTTCCAAAAAAGTTCGGATACTTAACTGGCCATCGCAGTCCCCTGATCTCAACCCCATCGAACATCTCTGGGAGGTTCTGTTTCGTCGCTGCAAAGACAAAAAGGCATCGAACTTGGATGAAAAATTTCAAATGCTTCATGAAGAATGGTTTAAGATTCCGTCCGAAACCATGACAAAGTTAGTCGATTCTATGCCTAGCAGATGTCAAGCTGTTATCAAGAGTAACGGCTATCCGTCTAAGTGCTAATGTATGACATCGTCTCCTTTGATTTCTCACTTTTGTTTCAGATTTGCAACATGTTTGGTATCAAAATTTAACCAGTGCCTTATTTTGTGAACACACATAAAAAACAATTTTCTTTTTTAAGGCAAGATGTTATAGAAAATTGAGATATTTTTATTTACAAAGTTGTATTTCCATGTCATCTACCAGTTGAAAAAACTCGCAAGTCTTATTGTTCTGTTAGAATAAAAGCCAAAAATTATACTCGTGCCTTATTTTCAGAGCGCTACTTTAAGTCATCCTTACTTAGTAGGACGAGAGATAAGATTGTGGATTGACGTAGTTATGACCCATCTGTGGGTTAGGAGATCCAGAAGTCGGGGAAGACGCTCTTGTTGATATTGTCGAAGTTGACTTCCAGGACATGTCGGGGTCTACGAAACCGTAAGTGACCCCTATAGACTGACCCAAAATACCGGCTACCAAGGAATTATCATGACTTTCGATTTTTAGAAGTAACTTCTTGAGGAGCACATGAACATACCTACCAAAGTGGGCCATACTGCGGTCATCATATATCGAGTGGTTGTTTGCAATTCTTCCGTCGAGTTGAACAATGGTCCTCAGAGTTACATTCTGGAAGGATTGAAGTTCCTTCCATCTTGACTTGCACATAGCAACCCAGGCAGACATTCCGTGAAGCAAGATGGAGCGGATCACAACCTTGTACAGCAAGAGCTTGTTATCCAACAGTGCAATCAGGCTGAATTTCGCCTTTTTGGCCTTGTTGAGAGCGTATTGGACGTGGTCATTCCAGTTTAATTCAGAATCAAACTTAACGCCAAGATATTTGTAATTCTTAACCCAGTCAAGGTGTCTACCATATAGGACGAGGGGCCCTGGAGGATACCTGCGTTTCCGAGTGATGAATATGGCTTGGCATTTGCCAATGCTGAGATTCAGCTGCCATTTGTCGAACCAATCTTCGCACTGGTGCAAGGCCTGTTGTAAGCGACTGATGGGTTGTAAGGGCTGGGTTCCTCGCGCATGTCATGATGGCCGCATTATCAGCGGTAGTCACCAACTTTAGCTCGAAATGATTTGTCGGAGAGAAACGAGCGGACCAGCATGATTAGGTCATCTGGAAAACCAAATTTTATCATTTTATGCTAAACCTGATCGAAGGCCTTGCAAATATCCAGGAAGATAATGCCACCATACAAAGTACACTTCATAGCTTTTAGGTTTTTCTTCTCTCAGTGAACTTTGTTTTTCATTTCGATTACGTAGGGCACAAAACGTCGAAATGTAAATAATCGATATATTTTCTCAAAGAATCGATTCCCCTTTGTTTCGCGAAAAATAATAATACAGTTGTATGTCACTATCACAGAAATATCATGTGCTACCTAAAAGCCAAACACCTAAATACCAATAGAAATACATAAACTGAATAAAAAATATTTATTTCAAATTGTTCAATTATCAAATGTACAGAGTTTAGACTAACAACTATTTCTAAATTTTTGGGGTCTAAACATGTTCTTACGTTTGTTTAACACAAATCCAGCTTTAGAAAAAAACCGTTCAGCTGAATTGCTGGAGAAGTCAGATACTACAATGCCAACTGAACGAGTAATGGACTTTGCTCTCGCATTCCTTTACATTACTGTAAGATTGCCAATAGAGTTAGAGGATAATTTCAAATAGAGTTGGAAATCTATAACTAAACCTAAGCTGGAAATCTAAACCAAACCTATCATTATTTGCATTTTTCACTCAGTAACTTATTGTTGCGTTGGCCCCATAAATCAAACTTATCATCAGGATCAACATTAAAATTTGTTTCAATTTCATTATCTCGTCAGCCAATCAAATCATCTGGCTTGCGCTGCGGCAATCCACATGTCCTCGGGTTTTTGAGAATCTATTCTCTACACAATGTATCGATCCCATACAAGAATCGAAAACCCGATTCTCGATTCTTTTTCGATGTATTGCAGAGCATTAATTTTAATAGCTAAAAAGCTAACAAGTAATTATTTTTTTATTTTATGATGCGAATTATTTTTATAATAATCTGGATTTAACTATTTACTGAAACCTGCAGCTGGTTTAATTACAGTGGCAAACGACGAGAACTTATGAAAAACTGTATCAAGAAAAAAATAATGACAATAAGCTTGATGACATATGCAGAATCAATACTATTTTTCAGTCGGAAAAGCCTAACCAGTTAAAGCTTTTGGAAGACTTTGCATTATTTTACAAAGTCTATTGTCTCAGGTGGTGGTGCTACAACAACTGCAAAATGCAAAACTTGACAATTCATTGATGTCATTTGATTTTGAAATCAAAATATATTATGCATACAGCTGGTATGTATTTTGGCTATGAATTTAATCTTGTTTTCGATACTATTCCGAAAGAAATAGTGAGGTCTGTCAAAGAACCATGCAAGGCTTTCCTTATCAAACTGATTTCCGAAGTCAGATGCCGCTTGCCAAATAATCTGGGTGTTTTGATCCAAACGGAAGACTTGTGCCCAAGAAACGCGGTATCAAAATTCAAAGCCAGTATTGAATATATGGCTCCAAAATTCCCGTATGTAGTCGACAATGTTGATGCTTGCCAAGAAGCATGGAATATGTTAAGTGAATGTGATGAACTGACCACTTTTGCAGGTAAATATCCAAATTAAATTGAACAGTTTTGAGCATTAGTTGATAAGCAAGAAAACTCAATTGGGCTGAAGCGTTTTTCGCACATTGTAAAATTAGCATTTGGAATGCTAATTATGCCTGCATCCAATGCTGCTGTGGAACGACTTTTCTCTCAAATTGAAAGGAGTGAAATACTCAGATTTTGAACCAACTTAAAGCATGATTAGTTATTTACCAGTAGAACTGTGTATCAATGTTCTGTCTCTGCTGATAGTGAGAATGAAGAGGCTTGTGAAGATGAACTTTTTTTTGTTAATGATTAACAGAGTATTATAATATACACTGAACGACCAATTTATTAGAGACACCCCGCTAATAGCGTGTGGCGCCTCCTTTAACGGCGAGAACTGCCTGAATAAGTGCTGGCATGGTTTCAACAAGGTGTTGAAACCGTTGCGGAGGAATAGCAGCGCAGGCTGACATCACAGCGTTCCGTAATCGGTGCAGGTTAGACGGTAGTGTGGGAAGGCGTCGGATGGTTCTCTCCACTTCATCCCATAAATGTTCGATCGGGTTGAAATCGGGCGACCGAGCTGGCCACTGAAGCAGGTGGAAGTCCGCGTCATGTTCCTCGAACCAGTCCAAGACCATTTGATCACGGTGACAGGGAGCACTGTCCTGCTGAAATTGTCTGTCACCACCAGGGAACACAGTCATCATGAACAGGTGCACCTGATCGGCAACAATATTCAGGTAGTGTGTCGCATTCAGGGATGTGTCTACGGATTTCAGAGAACCCAGGGTGTCCAAAGAGAAGACACCCCAGACCAGCACTCCTCCTCCACCCACCTGTACGGTTGTCTGCTGACAGGATGGGTCCACGGCCTCGTGCTGTCTGCGTCAGATGCGCAGTCTGCCGTCCGCATGATGAAGTAGGAACCGCGATTCGTCGGACCAGGCGACCTTCTTCCACTCATCCAGTGTCCAGTGGCGATGCCTGTGTGCCCATAGCAGGCGCGCTTTCCTATTTTGCGGTGGCAGCGACGGTACTCGTACTGGCCGCCTGTTGTTAAACCCAGCTCGGTGCAAGGTGCGTCGCACCGTGTGCTCCAAAATGGGTTGGGATGCTCCCTCATTGAACTGCGCTGCAATTTGTTGGGCTGTTCCCGTCCTATTGCTGTGGATGATTCGTGCAGTCGCCGTTGGCCTCGTTCATCCACGGCTCTGTTTCGTCCGGAGGTTGTTTTTTTGGCATAATTGCCATTCACCGAATATCCTTGACACTATTGCTTCTGCATATAATTTGTCAATATCAATTTTCATTCGTTTTGATTTTTGTTTCATTTCATGAATCTCCTCTTCACACTTTCTCTTTGTGCCTGCTTTGTTTTCTTTTTCTTTGAGTTTCTTATTCTCTTCTAAAAATGCCATATACTTTTGTCTTCCACTCGCAGCAGCATTCAGTAATTTCTTGTCGATTTTAACGTTGTTGAGTCCTCCAACAGAATCAATATGATCACTTATCACTCTTTGTGCTACTAAAGTTTTTTCCGTCATATTCTCCACTGCAGTGTACTTGTTGATTGAAAATCCTCTTTCCACTGTTGCCTGACCATGATGGTTGGTTGGTTGGTTGGAATTTTAGGGCGTCGGCTGCTATGGCCATTTTGCGCCCGACAG
>JAHWFO010058544.1:8647-33842 GCA_023313115.1 Rhysida immarginata
ACAGTGGATTAGATTAGGCGATATGGTAGGCTTACGGAAGACAGAGAACGAGAAACGGTTAGTTTGAAGGTTGTTAGTAATGAGGATGTCAAGGTACGGGATGGAATTGTTAACTTCTGTTTCGTAGGTAAATTGGATATGGGGAGAGAAGGAATTGAAAGTGTCAGCGATGTCTGTGGGGGAGGAAAAACGGGAATCGTAAATAATAAGGATGTCGTCCACATATCGGAAATATGAAATGATAGTGGAGTTAGCAAGGAGGGGGGGGGTGACAAAAGTTAGTTCGAGGTTTTGTAAGAAGACTTTAGATAGGAAGCTGCTAAGAGGAAAGCCCATACCCAATCCAGTAGGTTGAGAATAGAGAGTGTTATTAAAGGAAAAGTAGTTTTGTGAGGAAATGATAGACAGGATGGTTAAAAGGTCGATGGCATCAGGTTTAGGGAGAGAGGAATTACGTAGGAGGCGTTTGAGGATTTTAAGAGCGATGGAGACTGGGATATTAGTATATAAGTTAGTGACATAAGGGACAGGTGTTCGTTAGTTGGAAATGAGGAAAGGGATTCAGCAAGGGTGAGGGAGTTCCGGACATTGTAGGCATTAGGAAGGAGTTTAAGGTTAAAGAGAAATGCGGAGAGGTTCTTGGCAACGAGATGGGCAGGGGCAGGGGAGTAGTTAACCACAGGGCGTATAGGCATGTTATGCTTATGGATCTTGATGAGGGCATTTAGGTTAGGGGGGGCGAAGATTTGGTGGGGATGAAAGGTCGGAGGTATTTGAAGCCAGGGGACATATTGATGGCCGAAATAATGGATTTATGGAACTTGGTAGTGGGGTCGGAGGAAAGGATAGTAAACTTGTTGGTGGAGATGAAGTCGTTCACTTTACTGTTATAAACAGATCGGTACAAGATGACTGAAGCATTACCTTTGTCTGCTTTGACGATGATGGCATCAGATTCAGATAACTTGGCCTTCAGGTTGGATGAGGCAGCAATGTCCCTAAGTTGGGTGGGCTGGATGAAAAGGCGTCATTGTAGGCTTTACAGATGAGGTGTCCGGCGATAGCACGAACTGGTGGGCGATCAGTTTTGGGTAAAAGAGACAGGGCACGTTCAGTGTCTGATATGACAGTGTGTAGGTTATGGCGGGCAGGTTTTTTGTACAAAACATGCTTCAGGCCTTTGTCGAGGAGGTGTTGTTCGTCATCCGATATGTGCCCTCCAACGACGTAGACGTGCCTTCCTTAACCCGAGTCCCCCCCCCCTCCTGATATAAGCCGACGAAAGAAGTGGGTTTCTCTATTATACCTCGGCCCCCATTTCTCCTGCCTCTCCAATTTCCTCTCTTCCCTTGGCCTCCAAGTTTCTTTTGTTCCCCAACCCATTTTCTTCGTACCTTGCGCCCATCTACCCTATCTGCATCTGACGATTTCGCCCGATCCGAAGTATATCACCTGAACTGCGCCTTCTGCGATGTTTTACATAGGCTTATCGACCCGTAACTTCAATATACGTTTCAAGGAACACGTCAACTCCTACGAGAAACAAGATGACACGAGAAACACGATGGTAATTCCCACTATGCCAACCATCTTACCGATTCCGGACATATTTTGAAAACCAAAGATGAAGTGATGTCCATAATACACAAATACAACGACCCGTTCAAGACTGCGACCCTTGTGTCAATAGAGATATTTAAAGCCAAGATATCTACCCCTGGCCTCCTCCTCAATTGCAAAACGGATTTTGATGTCTATGCCATACCTAACTCTGTCTCCGATCTTGCATAATTTAATTTAATTTATATATTCTCAGATATGTTTTTTATAATTCTGCTTTCATTCTCCTTTTGTAAATCTTCTTGTCTTCTGACAAAAAGCTATGCTCTCTTTTTGATCCGCGATCTGTTTGCTTTCCTCTTTTATCATTTTATTTGATTTCCTATAGTAATTTCTGTTATTGGTTTCATTAGTATTTTCCTATTCTTGATTTCATATAGTAATTTCTGTTATTGGTTCTCCTGTATTTTCTTTATTGGTTCACGTTTTATTTCCATTATTTCCATTCTCCAATCTCTTTGCATACTATGTACCTTGTTTCTGTATATAAGGCCTACGAGCCTCTTGTTGTGTAATCCTTGATAAGACCGGGAATAAAAGGCGAAACTAGTTGGAATCTCTGTCGTCCCTATGTTATACTGCAAAGTTACTACCAATTTCATTATTAAAAAAACTGCATCCCAACGGGGGATATGAAAAACAAACAGAAAATGGTTAAGGAAAATTCAGAGCCTGCAATAGGCATGCTTCTTATGATTGAAACAGCCGTCCAAACAACAATTGGTAACTTGATTCCTTATGGTAAAATCACAAGATTAAACAGAGTATAAAAAAACGATTTTAATGAAACTTTCACTATCGCCTAACTACACATTTTTATGACCACCCTGTCAGTATCTCGTTGGGCCACTTTTTGCCTTTAATACTGCAGTGATTCTTCATGGCATTGTTTCTACGAGATGATGGAAGGTGGTGGGAGGAATCTGACACCATGCCTGGTGGATAGCACTGTCTAGTTGTGCTAGATTGGACGGTGGTGGATCAAGCCGTCTGATGGTTCGTTCGACTTCGTCCCACAAATGCTGAATTGGAGTGAGATTTGGGGATTGTAGGGGCCACCAAAGTGAGGTAAAGTCCCCTTCATGTTCCTGGAACCACTCCTGTACAATACGAGCTATGTGGCATGGAGCATTGTGTTGCTGGAAGTAGCCATCTCCATTGGGGTATGCCATCAAAATGACAGGGCGGACTTGATCGGCAACGATATGGAGGTATGCTGTGACATCCAAAAGTTGTTCAATACGTAATAATGGACCAACGCATGCCAGGAGGACCAATGATTAAGGTAAGTGGTGATATGATGCACAGTTGTTCTTCTGTTATCCTTTACCAGTCGTGAGAGTCTCCGTTCAGTTCGATCACCAACCATCCGCGGGCGGCCACAACGCGAACGTTCAGACCCTTCTTCCGGCTAACCGTCCAGTCTTTAAATACTTTAACGACGGCTGCTCTTAAGCACCCCAAGAATGCTGCTGTTTCGCTGATACTTGCTCCATAGCTCCCAGAAACTACAATCATCTCGCGTTCGACGGCTGTTAAATCAGCATTCCTTTTTATATCCTTTTTATATTGGTCCGGCCCGCTAGCAACATTGTGGCGACGTCCATGCGCGCATTTGCTTAAACATATCAGGTGGTCACAATAATATGCTTACTCAATGTATATTAGTACATATCTTGAAAACTACTAAACCGATTTTGATGAAACTGGGATTTTTCCCTAAGTTGAAAGATATTTAATCTTATAAAAAAAGTATTATTGCAATTCGATTTCTAGTTTCTGAGAAATTCGTGGACAAACATACATACATACATACATACAAGTACTTATGAAATTTGTCATATCTGTTTAGAAACCCACATACACTAACTTTTATGAATTTTGTGCAATTCCAAAAATAATACATACATACGCATCGAATTCATAACCTCCTTTTTTTTAAGTCGGTTAAAAAGGCTTCACGAAACTTGGAAATCAGTATGGTAGACGTGATTTTGTATTTCAGCGTCTACCGTATTGCACTTTCTGACAAAATGCATCGTATAGTTCTTTAATTCTGGCATACGTAATTATTTTAGTTAACATTGGAATCTGATAAGTATGGCAGATCTCTGTAATTAAAGAGACTTTAGAGAGAGCCAATGCCGCTCTTAACACGTCATTATATGCAGTTTGAACTCGAAATATTTGCCGCTTAGGGGCTGATGACCAATGACGATACCATATTCAACCATGGGAACTAGTAAGCTTTTAAGTACTTTAACCATTTCATCTTTCTTTAAAATCTTGCGTAATCTGCTAAATAAAAACTTTAATCGGTTTAGCTCAATGGATTTGGAGTCAATATTTTCACGAAAAAGCAAACTACTGTAAAACAAGATACCCAGAACTTTATAGGTTTGAGGCGTGGTGTGCTTTTGTTAATCTATTACCAGAATGATCGTTTTCGCATGATTGGAAAACAGTCCCTGAGCGGTGTACCATTCACTTAAGGTATTAAGGTCATCATAAATCTGCTGCTGGGCATTAGTAAATGCCTTAAAAGAAAATTATCATCGACATATGACAAGATGTTACAATTAAGAGGCAAATTGAACCTACACCAATCGACATTCCTAAAATTCCAAATCCTATCTGTCTTATTGAAAGAAATATTACACTTTTTAAGATCATACATGGAACAGATTAAGGCATTATGATCACATTTGCACTATGATCAAAATGGAATGATTTTTGCTGAGCGGAGTTGGGAAGGGAATTTGACTTGGGTTAGGGAAATGTTAAATGGGAACATAAGAAGACAGGCAAATCCAGGGCAACCACGGATAATGATGTTGGAACTGATTCCAAGGGTGTCAGGGATGTTGGAGGGTTCGAGCGATTGATGGTAGAAGATACTTCTTCAGTGGAGGCCGGGGGATGAAAAACGAGGTTGAGGTAGAGGGGACAGGGAATGCATAATGTAGTTGTTGGGAAAGGCGAGGTGGGAGAGGAGAAATGCGAAAGGAAGGTATATAGAAAGTTAATTAAGGTAGTGATATCTAAGTAGGAATGATCGGGAAATGGGGTAATTAGCAAAGAGAATCCGTAGATAAGGTGCCTTATAGTTTTCCATTTGGAGCTCTTATTGATAACGTTTATAAAGAGACAGGCGAAATAAAGGGATTTTACATGTTTAATGTTTGAAAATGTATGACTGGAAAAGCAGGTGAATCAATTTTAGTTATGTGCACTTGGTGAACGTCTCGAATTGCGATATAGAGCGTTTTTATGGGAGATTAAAGATATATTTGAGGGGACATCCAGGGTTTTAGAATAGAAATGTTGGAATTTGGTGCAGGGGTCGAAACCGTGGGGAGATATAGGTTGAGACCTAAGTGAATTTGAGATAGGAAATTGTCAAAGAGAGCGTTAATTTCAATATCTGGATTAAGTAGGGAGGACAGTTGGTTAGTTCTATAAGAGTATTGAATATTGCTAACCTTCATGGGGTAAGAAAGCAGTATTAAAGGGTGAGAAATTAAAATAGGGTTTGGGTATTAGAGATTAAACAGTCAATATCAGGAAGTGGTCAAAAATTGAACGAGAATTGTAAAAAATTGAACCTAAGGAACCGCTGTAAATATTATCTGATAGTGAGTAAGAATTGTAAAAATTTGAAAAGTGTGTGTAGGAGGTTATCAAGAGAGCTAGACTAGCTCTAGAGATAATGTTTCCCTTCTCGTGAAGACAATTTTGTGGTAGGAGATCTCCGGTAACAAGTGAATTAGAGATAAGTTGATACGATGGACAGGAAATAAACAGCAGGTGTAAGAATGTGACGTTCCGTGATAAGGAAAGTCACGTGTGGTCGGCGAAAATAAAATATAGTTATTGTGTATAAAAAAATTATATGGTTATTGTTACTTAGATCTGTTTGAAATTTTTCCCCACGATCATAGACAACCCTTTTTCGTAGTTATAATTGTTGCAAGCTTTTAGAGAAAAGATCATCACACCCTCCGCCAAGGGATTGTTACGATCGTGAGTGAGTGTGTGAAGCTCCTGACGTATTCTTGGTATTGTTGTTAATATTAAAATTTTGTTTTCTCGGTCTTCTATAGTTTTCCTTTCTTTCGGAGAAGAGGGAAGTATGTTTGGCTGGGAGAGGGACTAAAAGAACCCTCTTAAGTCAATATGGACAACTGTTTCATGAAATTGGAATTGTACGTAAGAATTTGATTTTGAACATTATTTATGAATAATGATTAATCTTTCTTTTTATGATGCTGCTCTTGATTTGGGTTTTTTTTTATTTGAACTTTCGAACATGACGAGACCCACGAACGGCCTTGGTAGTTAAACGGACACGTGGGAAGATCGATTCGTGCAGAACTCTGTGGCTGGAAAGAAAGTCATAAAGCATGGAACTTGAGGCCAAGAGAAGTATAGAAAACTGTCGTAAATAGCATTGCAGCAAAGGAATGGTGAGTGAAACTTCTCCCCCTGTCATACGTGATGTTAGAAAGCCAAACCCTAGTCAGTGCAGTAAACCTGAGACAGAATCAGGAATGGCATTGGGCCTCCCGCTGATGTTATGAACTGTAAATGTTAACAAGCGTCGGCCCCGCAATTGTGATCGCAAGGAGTTATCAGCAGTCTGATGAGAATATCTTTTGCTAATCTATTGTTTGGAGGGATTGTTAAACCGGTCACGGGTATCTTTAAGCTGTTTTGTAAATTAAGGTTAATAATTCGGTTAAGCACCCTATAATAGGTTAACTCAACTTAACGCTTATAAAAGAGGCGCTCGTACAGGATAGGAGTTTGTATTGCGAGTATTACAATATTTTAAATGCTCATGGTCCCCAATGCAGGCCACATGCATAGTGTAGATACTCAGTGTGCAATCTTTGCAGATGTTTCAGCTGTGCCTTATACTCGCCAAGAGGGGTTACAGTTCCTCCCCCCTATTTTGATTATAAAGGAGGCAACTAACACTATCAAGTGTGAATCGTACTAGGAATACTTGATTCGGGGGTATAACACATATACAGTTGTTTACAGATGCATAAAAGAAATAAACTCACTTAGTTCACTGTGGCGACGTCCGGGAAACATAAACTCTTGAAGCTGGTTGAGCTGATTACTAAATTTAGGTGTGCCGGTTTCATGTACCCAAGCAAAGGGTATTGTTAAATAATTAATGTCTATCCGAGATAGCTATTGGATGTAATTTTTTATTAAGTTTAGAGGAATTGCTGACAAGGGCCCTTGGTCAAGTTAATACTGTAATTAAAGTAATAAGATAAAAATGAAAAGTAAATATGTAAATGAGTATTGTATAAGGTGATGTTTAATAAATTTGGGTTGAACAAGCAATATCGCAGTATCAGGTGTTTTCTCTGAGTTTGGCCCCGAACCTTTGCATCCTTCACCCCAACACTTATTAGTTTTATACTAGAGTGGAAATTGTCATATTGCGGGGGTCGGGGAACTCTACAAGAAAAACTAGACGTTATACCTCAAAATTCGTAGGATGAGATTATATATAGCAGGTGGAAATGGGATTCATCAGGAGACTTGGTAGGAAAAGTTTTTGTGAGTACAAATGAGTTGTTGTTTGTATTAAGTGGTAAGAATAAATAGCTTCAATAAAGGTTAACAATTAGGGAGATAATTATTTGGTGGTTACCACAACAATGGGCGTCAAAAATCAAAATACGAAGGGAAATCGATTGTTTAAATTAAAGTTCTTATTGCGGAAGAACTTAAGAATCCAAATATTAAAAAGTAAAATAAGAAAATATCAGTGGAGTTAAGACCTGAAAGTTCGGAATATCTCCTTAGTGGGTCACTGGGGATTCACAAATGATGGGTGTCTAAAAGCGTCGGATAAAAGTTAATAGATACAGGTCGGGAGATGAATTTAGAGAGATCTATAAATGACTATCGTTCAATGTTTTATAAGTTGTTTATTACTGTTACTATGGATTTATTGCTTATTAACAAATACATTTCATTTTCCGACACAGGAGATTTATTAGCTTCAACTTTTGCTGGAACGTACATGCATGCGTAATCAAGCTAAATTATAGGTGAAGAATGTAAAACTGCCGTCAATCTGATAATCTTTAGCGCTTCTGCTTCCTAGCTAGTTTCTCAGTGTTTCCTTGGCAAATAATAATAATAACAGTGACAAGCAACCAGCTTATAATTGACAAGCTTATAATTGACAAGCAACCAGTGATAAATCATTTTTCTTTTCAGTATAAAACGGTTTTCCCGTATGTGACAACAAAATTATTATATCTCTTCTCTCTGTTTATGTCCCTATAACAAGGCAATCAAAAGAAAATTAAGGGACGTCAAGAAGATTCTATTTAATCCTTTAACTTAACATAAATAACATGGAGCAGCTAAAGATAATTACAGAGCTGATATCAAGAGATTTACAGTTTTCAATGTGGATAACGCAGATATAGTTTTTCCTGGGTCAATGTAGATAAATTCGACTGATATCGATATTTGCTTTTGATGTCGTCTCCTTTGTCATGTGATTTTATATAACGTGAAAGCATAGTATGGAAAGAGGACGTGTTGGATAGAGTTAAATCAATCTATATATATAAAAATGTATGTATGTATGTATGTATGTATGTATGTATGTATATATATATGTATGTATGATGCATGTATGTATGTATGTATGTATGTATGTATGTATGTATTATTGTTTATTTGTATATCCCTTATACAAATCTTCAGTTTTATTCCGATCTTGATGAAATTGGGCACATTTCACCTTCAACGCAAGAGGAAGAGCACTGTCTACATGAGATTTCGAAATAATAATCTTTTATATAAAATTCATTTTACGTTTGTTGTTTGATGTTTGCCCACTGACGGAATTTGCCATTGGATGGCGCTTAACTCGCACGTCATTAGGATCCTAAATCCTTCCCTTTCCTCCGAAGATTTCAGCCTTTACGCCATCGTGGATTCGGTTGCTTTATGATGTTTTAATCCTCTTTTCTTCTAAATTTTTTTAAGTGTTGAGATCCTGTTTTTATTCTTTAGCTTCAAAAATTCAGCGTATGTCTGAAGAGGTTCTTAAACTTTCTTACTCAGATTCGCCCCATATGTGCGTTAGGTTCAGACAAGGCCTTTACTTTCATTTTCAGTTTCAATGAAATACCTCTCCCGCATCAACGAGATTAGTATTTTTAGAGTGGAATAAACGACGCCATCTTTTGAAGCTAATTGACAGTTGAGGAAAAGTGCTTGAAATTTGAGGAAAAAATACATTTTGATTATTACATTCATGGTACTCCATGCAGGAAATAGATTTAGTCTAAACTTAGCTTACATTATGATATGCTGAAAAGCATAAATTGGATTTGCTCTTTTGTGAGTCTGTTTGACTGTCCGTCTGTATGTCCGACGAAGACTCGAGAATGCTTCAACACTTTCAAATTCTGTTTAAGATATGCGTCCGAGTTCCTACCTGAGCTTACCTGTTAAGCTTGGCATTGAATTCGGACTAACAGTTACGGGACTGTTGAGACCAACTGAAAAAATGTTAGGCCTATTAAAAAAAATGGCTAATAAATGAAAGGGCTGATGAACACTGGGCCGAATTTAAAAAATGGCTAAAAATGTTAAGCCTGTTGTTAAATAGGCTGAAAAATGTTAGGCCTTATGTTAAAAAGGGCTAAAAAAATTAGGCCTGCTGTAATAAATGGCTAATAAATATTAGGCATACTGTTAAGTATGGTTAAAAATGGCTGAAAAATATTAGGCCTATAGTTAAAAAAATGGCTGAAAAATGTTAGCCTACAGTAGTAAAGGGCTAATAAATGTTAGGCCTATTGCTACATATGGCTGGAAAATGTTAGGCCTAAAGAAAAAAAGGCCTAAAGAAAAAAAGGCCTAAAGAAGTATTAATATTAGACCTATTGTCAAAAATGGCTAAAAAAATATTATCCCTATTGTTTAAAATGGCTAATAAATGTTAGGCTTAAATGGAACAACAGGGCTAGTTAATGCTGGGCCTATTTTTAAATATGGCTAAAAAATGTTAGGCCTAATCTTAAAAAGGGCTAAAAATATTAGGCCTATGTAATAAATGGCTAATAAACGTTAGGCACACTGTTAAATATGGTTAAAAATGTTAGGCCTATTATTGAAAAAGGCTAATAAATGTTAGGCCTGTTGTTAAAAAAATGGCTGAATAATGTTAGGCCTATAGTAAAAAAGGGCTAACTAATGCTAGGCCAAATGCAAAATATGGCTAAAAAAATTAGGCCTATTGTTTAAAATGGCTAATTAATGCTCGGGCTTTTGTTAAATATGGGTAAAAAATGTTAGGACTGTTGTCATCTGTAGGAAATTAATATTAGGCCTATAACAGATAGTCCAAAGCTAATTACTCTTCAGCCTAATGTTAACAAAAGGAAATTTCTGTTAGGCCAATTGTAAAAAAAATATAATTGATGTAAGGCCTATTATTGTTTTCAGCTAAAAAAGGTTAGGCATGTTGAAAACAAAAACTAATACAGGAAAGTGCTGTTGTTTTAAACAAAAAAGGCTAGGACTTTTAAAAACACTACCTAATTGATGTTAGACCTATAATTATAAAAGAATTACTGTTAGTATTGTTAACGTCTGTTGAAATCTTATTTATGTTGTGTACGGCCTGTATAGCTCTTAATGTTAAGAACGCGAGAAACTATGACAAACAAAAAGGAACGTGTGAATGATTAAAACGTAAACGAAAATTTACTTCCGGTATACGTCAATGCTGAAAGAAAAATACTGAAATATTAAACTATTTTTTAACCTTTTTTCATGGGTTCAATTTCACTGACTGTTCACATTCAGAAATTGCAAAATTTCATCCAAAAGGAGCCCGAGCAACGCCGGGTATATCAACTAGTATTTAATAAAAACGACAAAATTCAATTACAACGAAAAGTGAAAATTGTCACTGACAAATTATGATTCTTCTAATAATACCTGGGTAATCACCCAGGCCATGTCACCCACCATCTCAGATTGTGATTAGTCCATTCATTCAATCTATATTAGTAGCTATATAAACTAAATGTGCTGTATTGATCTTTTAAAAACTACCTAAGATACTTAAATATATAAAGGCTAATTTATTTTCAAATATTTTTTCTTATAGGACTTACAATAAGCTGCCTAAAAGCCTAAATGTATTATTACTTGGTTTAAACAAAAATAATATGAATACAAAATTTGTTTTAAACCATAACTTGCCCAATTACAAACTAAAAAAAGATGAAAAATACAAAAAGTTTGAAAAAACTTGTAAATGGATTTTATTTATTGAAACAAGTCAAATGACATGAATTTTATTTTTTTATGTGATACTATGCTTTTTGAAGGTAGGATTAAAAAATTTTTTACTTGATTATCACTCTGCCTTCCCAAGATATTGCGGTCTTTTTTAAATACCTTTTATATCCAAAAGTAAATTTTTACAGCCAAGTAGATAAATGTAAAGGGTTTATTTTTTTTTGTGAATTACTGTAGTGTTCTTAATAATATTGCAAATTTTCATTGCATTTGCACTATAAATGACAAAGATACAATTTTTTATTCATGGAAAGTACAAGCTTAACCGGAGTTCTCGGAAAAAATTTAACTGCTTATCAAAAAAAAAATCGAGTTGAGATAGGCAGGTAAAATTTGATATATTTTCTTATCTATAAGGAAAAATTAAGAAATTAAAGTTTTTTTCAAATCTGAGATGGTGGGTGACAAATCCAGAATTTTCTGGATGATTTGATGTGGAATGACTCGCCTAGCAATTAAGTTTACATGACAATTATCATAATAAAAGAATTGAAAGATTCTTTAAAAGCAACACAAAATACAAAGGAAACTGTAACAATAAGGTTGTATTCTCTTTTTTATTTAGTGTTGTGGTTAAAGAGTCTTTAATTTCTTTGTTTATAGTTAACATTTCCACATTCTTTTTTCCCTTGATAATTCATTCCGTGTTTTTGCAAATATTGTGGTTTTTAATTTGCCATTTCCAGGAATTTATAATTTTAACATGACAAGTATTAATAAATTTTTTCATAATCTTCTTCCTGAGCAGTCGTTGCACTCGAAAAACCGGAATGTGTCCTATGTCCATCATTAGAAGAATATCGGGCATAAATAAATAGATGGCAAAAATAATTAAGACGAAAGATCACTATTATCTAAAACTGCTTTGTCAATTACAACTAACATTTATTTTAAATCTTGTAGTTTTACGTTTGACAAAACGATTGGGAAGTTTCAGGATCCGGCCCTATTTTTCTCCCGTCGGAAGTTGGCAGTAGAAAACTTGCGTAGCAACACTGCTGGGAGTCTTTCCACAATGATATCTTGTTTAAATTGGCAGCCATGAAAATATATACGGAACAAAGTTTTATGTATTAGTTAGTAGTTTATTTGTAACTAGCTGATATACCCGGCGTTGCTCGGGATCTTTTTTTGATGAAAGTTTGCAATATCTGAATGGGAATAGTAAAAATTAACACATTAAAATAGTAAAATTTCATATAGAAAAACCAAAAAATTTTTTAAAGTTCATAATGGATAGCCCTCTAACAGTTCTCCCCGGATCGTGTTGGAATGTTCTGTATAGCTGAACGAGAGTACCATAGTGCCGGAGAAGTAAACCATTAAAGAATGACATTACCAAGTACCGAAAGGTTAAACTAAATAATTTACAGAACTATATTTTTAAGCCGCCCAATGTTAACATTGGAAGTTTCTCATGGACCATAATGATACCATTAAACCACGTACAATTTGAAATAATTTCAACTATCATTAATATTACGTTATATACATTCAAGGCACCTCGTTCCAAGTTGTTTGATATATTACGTGCTGTATTTTATCATTGAAAGTTCCAATGAACCATAATAGTTCCAATAAACCAGGTTCCTTGAAACCAATTTCGACTATCATTAATTTTACGTTATATTCATTCATGACACATCATTCCAAGTCGTTTGATATAGTACATGCCATATTTTAGAATTGAAAGTTCAAATTAGTCATAATGGTTCCACTAAACCAGGTTCCTTGAAAACAATTTTGACTACCATTAATTTTACTTTATATTCATTCTTGACACTTTATTCCAATCGTTTGATATATTACATGCCATATTTTAGCACTGAAAATTTTTGAAGGTGTCATAAGGATACTATTGGAGCACGTATCATTGTTTCGATTTCAACCATTTTCAAAATGGTTCATTCCCGGAACTTTATTTATTAATAGGGGAAAATAGTAATTTATATCCGCTTCTATCTCGTCATTACGATTTGCTTGATATATTACTTAATATATCTCTCCATGTAAAATTGCTAGGTGGAGTCGTAAAGGTACCATTTGTGCACTTGCTATTGAACAGATTTATTTAATATTTGTGACTGATTCGTGCCATGTACCATGTTCATCGGCTGACGAAAATAATAATGAATAACCGCATCTATCTAGTCATTACGATTTGTTTGATATATTATTCAATATATCTTCCTATTGAAAATTGGTAGGCGAGAAAATAGAGGTACCATTTGTGCACGTGCGAAAGACGCGATTTAGATAATATTTGTAACTGGTTCGTGCCAAGAACCATATTCATCGACTGACAAAAATAGATTTTGAAAATCTTTCATAGCCTCGGAGGAGTCTGAGTTACAAACAGGCAGACAGACAGATGGACAGACAGACACGTTTCCCCACACTGACAGGATAAAGCCTCTCTCAGTACTTAATAAATCTTTAAGGAATGACATAACCAAGTACCGAAAGGTTAAACTAACCATTCGCGGAACTATATTTTTAAACAGCCCTATGTTAACATTGTTAGTTTCTAATGAGCCATAAAAATACCTTTACATTACGTACCTTTGAAGCAATGTCGACTATCATTAATTTTACGTTATATTCATTCATGACACCTCACTCCAAGTCGCTAGATATATTACATGCTTTATTTTAGAATGGAAAGCTCCATTAAACCATAATTGTGCCACTAAACAAGGTTCCATGAAACCAATTTGGTCTATCATTAATTTTACGTTATATTCATTCATGACACATCATTCTAAGTCGTTTGATATATTAAATGCCATATTTTAGCACTGAAAGTTCCAATGAACCATAATGGTTCCACCAATCCAGAATGGTTCCACTAAACCAGGTTCCTTGAAACCAACTTGGGCTAGCATTAATTTTACGTTATATTCATTCATGATACATCATCCCAATTTTTTTTATATATTACATGCAATATTTTATCATTGAAAAATTTTGAGGGTGTCATAAAGGTACCGTTAGAGCACGTGCAAATGTTTCGATTACAACCTTTCGATTCCCAGAACCATATTTATTAATTGGCGAAAATAAAAATTTATATCTGCTTCAATCTCGTCATTACGATTTGTTTGATATATTACTTAATATATCTCTCCATTGAAAATTGCTTGGTGGGGTCGTGAAGTTACCATTTGTGCACGTGCTATTAAACGGATTTAGGTAAATGATAATAATTAGAACAATGGATGGAAAAATTCTGCGACTTGTATTCGAACCAGGAACCTCGATTGTCATGGTCGACGTCTCTATTAATTGGGCTATCGCAGACACCTGAACAGCCATGCCAAGTAGTGTTTGGTGTTTACTCCAGTTTAATTTCTTTAATTCTTATTGTGTGTTCATGAAACTTTCTGTTGGTTTGGATAGGAGAAATTCACGATCTGTGTACCGGGTGCCCACCTCCCATTGGGCTTTCCTTCTTGACAACTTGGTTGTCTTTAAGACACTTAGTGACAACATGGCTGTTCAAGTGTCTGTGATAGCCCAATTGATAGAGACGTCGACCATGACAGTCGAGGTTCCTGGTTCGAATTTTTCAAAATTGACCTATAAGAAGCACACATGGACCTATCTGTTAGCTAGAGCAACTTGATGAATTTTTTCACGGTAATGGTGGGCACGGTTAGCTAGAGCCTAGGAAGGTTTTAGGTAGGTCATGGTGGAGATATCGCGCTTCATGGAAAGCACACTCTACAATTCGTTACCCCCCTCCCTAAAAAAGGTTAATTTGTTTAATTATGCAGTGCCACACCAGTAAATGTGTTACGTTTGTAATGCAACACCAGGTAATGTGTTAGCAAAGTGAAAATTAATTTAATATAAAAGATTATGTTGTTTTGAAAATCTCATGTAGACAGTGCTCTTCTCCTCATTTTTAAGGTCATGTGTGCACAATTTCATCAAGATTGGAATAAAACTGTAGATTTGTATAAGAGATAAATATACATATATACAAACAACCATTTATATATATATATAGATTAATTGCTTAATTTTTACTTCCTGATAGGACTACGTAGAATTTGATAGCAACAAAAGATCCAGCTGAATTAAACGAGAAATTTTAATCTATAATATTGTGTTTTAGTATCAGAGGTAATTTAGTATGGTGCAAACGGGACACTTGCTAGCAAGAGTCCTCTCAGAAGTCCTGATGTACGCTTCGCAGCTTGCGCGCTGTAGCGAGCGTTTTCTCCTCCTTCGTCGAGTCGTTGATTGAAGCAGCCGTATTCGGGGAAGCCGGTTTCGTACATGTCGCTATGGTCCTATCTTCTCTCGTATTAGCTGCATGCTCCATGTTATCTGCCAACGTTTACTTTGC
Organism: Rhysida immarginata; assembly: GCA_023313115.1. Lineage (NCBI taxonomy): Eukaryota > Metazoa > Arthropoda > Chilopoda > Scolopendromorpha > Scolopendridae > Rhysida > Rhysida immarginata. The sequence goes on from JAHWFO010058544.1 coordinate 23,985, forward strand.
TGTGGTCTAGTCTTTCCCCGCCGGCCAGGTGGCCGAGAGGGCTAGGGCGTAGGCTTTCTAGTTCTCGAGTCCGCCTGGTCGTGGGTTCGAATCCCGCCGTAGGCATGGATGTTTGTGTTTGTCTCGGGCTGCGTACAGATATAACTTGTGTTAAAGGCGCAAAATGACCTTAGTAGTCGACGCCAATATTTCTAATAAACCAACCAGCTAGTCTTTCCCCTGTGGAATACAACGACCTAACTCTCGGCTTGGTCGGCAAATTTGCTGTCGATCCTTACACTATTTCTCAAGTATCCCGTATCGTTCCTTACGTGACTCCACCTTCGTCATTCAAACTATTTTTCTCGCGGCTTCGGAACTTTACCTGGGATCGATCCAGGAACCTTCTGTTCACCGTGCAGATGTGTCAACCAATTGCGCCACTGCAGACATGGAAGCGTTAACACTATCTACATGCCCTTAGGGCTGGTTGGAGCAGTACCCTGTTTGAAGGCCGAGACTATCTTTCCTACTGACGTAATATTCATTAAAAAATAATTATTGGATGTTCTTTGAGGATTTTTTACACGCCATATCTCATATGTCTAAATTATTGTTGGAAAATAGAGAAGAAAATTCCACAGCCTGCGATATAACCATGACCCTTCTGCTCACCGTGCAGATGGGCAGTGGCGCAATTGGTTGGCGAATCTGCACGGTGAGCAGAAGGTACCTGGTTCGATCCCAGGCTGTGGAATTTTCTTTCCTATTTTTCATTAAAAATTTAAACATCTGATGTATGTCGTGTAAAAAAATTCTCAAAGAACATCTAATAATTATTCTTTATAATAAGAAACCTGTTTCAGTTTGGCCTTGGAAAAATTATGCAAGCATGGAAAAGGAGAAGACAAGAAGTACTCTACTGGGCAAAAGTTTGCTCTGTTCTGTACTGTTTTTTCATATTATCGACCCCCATTTTAAACCCCTTGAACCTGTACAATAAAACGTCATCTTATTTTGTGCTTATCTTACAACAGTGATCGATACATAGGACCCATGCCTTTATGCCGTACTTTCTCTAAAGCTTCAGAATTCTATATAAAGTTAATGCTTCATCATGTTCATTGGGCTAATTTGGCCTATCTGTATCCATACCATTCACAGTGAATAATAAAAAGAATTATTTTCCTGCAAACACTACTACTTATGCGAATTCATATGAGTTTTAAACTGAACAATTCACTATAGCATGGTAGAAACAAATTTTTAGCTTATAAAATTGCAATTTAAATAAAAAAACTTGATCCTAGGCGCTTTTGATGCACCCCATTATGCTAGAAAACTAACTTTACTTTCTCAATTGTAATGCTTACTATGGTCTAAATTGTTTTTGTAAGCAAAAATTCCTTTAAGGCATACTGTAGTTAATCATTAAAGTTAAAGTGCTGGTTCAAAAAACTAAATTATTGTGCCTACTACCCAGTATGCAATATTTAACGCATTTTTTGACATTGTGTCAATAAAGAATGCTGCTAAATTAACAGATTGTTCCTTCACTTTCTACCTATCTCTTAGTAGCTTGAACAGCAAAGGCTATGTTCAAAATTTTGTGTGCATTAGAGTAGTTTCACATAGCATTGCACGTATAATTGATTTTTGATGTACGCAATTACTTCACTGAAATAACTTGAGCACAAAATATATGACGTCTTATTCTACAGATTCAAAGGGTTTAAAATTGGAGTTGATAATATGAAAAAACAATACAGCAGAGAACAAAGTTTTGTCAGGTAGATTGATGCTAGTCTTCTCATTTTCCATGCTTGCGTACTTTTTCCATGGACAAACTAAAACAAGTTTCATATTATAAACTTTTTTCATTGCCTTTTAGTCATTTTTTATAAACTAGTCCTTTCCTCTTTACATTGTTGCATAACATACAAAGGGGGGGGGGTAAAATAAAAGATTTTTGGATAAAAATTGGCTAAAATTAAAAAAAAAGCACATTTGTCATTGTTAATAATTACAGCAAATTACTTTTCTACATTGCTACAAATATTTAGGATCTTAAAGCTGCGCCAATTTCTGCATCCTAAAGCCCCGGCAATGCTTAATGAAAATGCAATTTCTCAGAAAATGAACAATATTCAAATTTATCCTGAGGACGCAAAATAAGTCTGACTAAAACAAAAGTTGGCATTTTTACAGAACATAACATGTTTACTGTAATAAAAGTTACTCGAACTCTCTTTGGCCAATCTCTCGGATGTGACAGGATTTAATATCTATACCAGTAAGGGGCCAATTATCTCGGACCCCACTGCAAAGTTTTGAAAACGAAATTAATCATAGTAATTCCGCATGTAAAACTACACCAGAAAATGTATTTACTTTATTTCTATCTACAATGCATAGAATCTGAGACTAACCATACAGTGTCAAAAAAAAATTCTTTTTGGAACAGTAATCCTACAGTATACCGAGATAGCATAAATATTCTTCGAATTATTCTAATCACTTATTGAAACAGGCTCCCTTGGCCGTTTTCCTCAAAATTCAGGCGATTTCGTGAAAACGGTACTTTTTGGTGGAAAAAGTTCCAACTAGACCTCGGTTAAACATATTGTAGGGTTAGCACTGCTGTGCCTACGCAGATTTGAATTAACAATGAACTGGATGATGTAACAAAGGTTTGGGATGCAGTTAATTGTTACAAGAATGTTCTTTATATTATTGTCTCAACTTTTGAAGTATGAAATCCTGGTAATATATATTTTGACAATAATTTGTCTCTGTCCTCAATTAAACATAAACTATATTCTTTTGAAAATAAATGATTGAAAAGTCATAATGAAATCTAAATTGTAATTATAATAGAAAATTTTATCGGCTTTAACTGTGGGTTAACGTTTCGCTTAAATAGGAGCATAAAAGGATAGGCAAATCCAGGGCATGCACGGATAATGGTGCTGGTACTGATTCCAAGGGTGTAAGAGATATTGGAGGGTTTGAGCGATTGATGGTAGAACGTATCTCTTCAGGGGAGGCCGGGGGATGAAAAACGACGGGATTTAGTGGGGACAGGGAATGCATAATGTAGTTGTTGGGAAAGATGACGTGGGAGTGGAGAAAGGCGGAAGGAGGGTATATAGGTAGTTAATTAAGGTAGTGGTAATTATGATCTGGAAATGGGGTAATTAGCAAAGAGGATCCGTGAATAAGGTGCCTTTTGGCTTTGCATTTGGCGCTCTTATTGATGACGTTTATTAAGAGGCAGGCGAAATTATGGGATTTGCATGTTTAATGTCTAAAAGTGTATGACTGGAAAAGGAGCTGCATCAGTGTTTGTTATGTGCACTTGGTGAACGTCTGGACTTGCGATACAGAGCGTTTTTATCGGAGATTAAAGATAAATTTTGAGGGGTCATCCAAGGTTATAGAATCGAAATCTTGGACATAGGTTCAGGGGGCGAAATCGTGGGGAGATATTGGTTGAGAACTAAGTGAATTTGAGATAGGAAACTGTCAAAGGGAGAGTTAATTTCAATATCTGGATTAAGTTGGGAGGACCAAATGGATAGTTCTAAAAAAAGTATTGAATATTGCTAACCATCATGGGGTAAAAAAGCAGATTTTGAAGGGTGAGGAATTAAAGTAGGGTTTGGATATTATGGACTAAACAGTGAATATGGAGAAGTGGTCCAAAATTGAACAATCTAAGAAACTGCTGTAAAAGTTGTCTGATAGCGAGTAAGAATTGTAAAAATTTAAAAAGGGTGTGTAGGAGGTTATTAAGGGATCTAGACCAGCTCTAGAAATAATGTTTCGCTGCTTGTAAAGACACTTTTTGTGGCAGGAGATCTCCAGTAACAAGTGAATTAGAGATATGCTGATACGATGCAGAGGAAATAAACAGCAGGTGTAAGAAAAACTAGACGATCTAGGATGTTGGGCATCAATAAATAGTAGGCAACAATAATTAAGACGAAAGATCACTATAATCTAAAACTGATTTGTCAATTAGAAATAACATTTATTTTAAATCTTGGAATCTTACGTTTCACAAAACGATTGGAAGTTTCAGGATCCGACCCTATTTTTCTCTCGTTTGGAGTTAGCAGTAGAAAACTTGCATAGTAACACGGTTGGGAGTCTTTCCACAATGATACCCTGTTTAAATTGGCAGCCATGAAAATATATACGGAACAAAATTTTATGCATTAGTAATTGGTTTGTAATTAATTGCCTAATTTTTTCATCTTGATATGACTACGTCGAAATTGATAGCAACAAAAGATCCAGCTGAATTAAAGGAGAAATTTTAATCTATAAGATTGAGTTACAATATCACAACTAATTTAGTAGGGTGAATACGGGACACTAACTAGCAACGCTGCCAGATGTCCTGACATACGCTGCGCAACGCGCTAAGTCTGGCACCAGTTTGCGGGCTGCAGCAAGTGTTTCCTCCTCCTTCGTCGAAACGTTGATTGCAGCATCCGTGTTCGCAAGAGCCAGTTTCGTATCTATCGCTATGGTCATACCTTCTTTGGCATCAATTTCTATTCCTTCTCTCGTATTGGCCGCATGCTCTATGTCTTTGCCAACGTTTTCTATGCTGTGTTCTTCTTTCTCCCCTATGGAGTACACCGACCTAACTCTTGATTTGTTAGGAAAATTCGCTGTCGATCCTTAAACCATTTCTCAAATTTCCCATATCCTTCTTCCCTCTCTCCGCCTTCGCCACTCAAACTACTTTTCTCCCAGCTTCAGAACTTTACCTGGTTGGCGTATCTGCACGGTGAGCAGAAGGTTCCTGGTTCGATCCTAGGCTGTGGAATTTTCTTTCCTATTTTCCATCTATAATTAAAAAATCTGAGTTATGGCGTGGAAAAAAATCCTCAAAGAACATCCAATAATTATTCTGTAACGAATATTACGCCAGTAGGAAATATAGTACCAGCCTGCAAACTGGATACTGCTCCAATCAGCGCTAAGGTCATGTAAATAGCGTTAATACTTCTATGTCCGCAGTGGCGCAATTGGTTCGCACATCTACACGGTGTAGCAGAAGGATACTGGTTCGATCCTAGGCAGTAGAATTTTCTTTCCTATTTTTCATCAATAATTTAAACATCTGAGGTATGGCGTGTAAAAAAATCCTCAAAGAACATCCAATAATTATTCCTTATAATAAGAAACCTCTTTCTGTTTGCCCATGGAAAATGTATGCAAGCATGGAAAAGGACAAGACAAGCAGCACTCTACTTGGTAAAAGTTTGTTCTGTTCTGTAGTGTATTTTTCATATTATCCACCCCCATTTTAAACCCATTGAACCTGTACAATAAAATATCATCTTATTTTGTGCTTAGCTTACAACAGTGATTAATACATAGGACCGACTACCGTTATGCCGTTCGCCTCTGAAGCCCGAAGACGCGGGTTCGATCTCGGCAGAGGACGACCAGGATTTTTTCAGGGGGAAAATCCGGAGATCACACACTGCCTTCAGGAGGGAAGTAAAACTGTTGGTCTCGTGTAGTCGTTTGCTGGCTGCACGTTAAAGAACCCTTGCGTGGCAAAATTTGCAGTCCATATAACGCCGTCCTGAAGTGGCCATAGCAGTTGAAAAAGACGTTAATACCAAATAAACCAAACCAACCGTGATGGCGTACTTTCCCTAAAGCTTCAGAATGCACCATCATGTTAGAAAACTAACTTTGCTTTCTTAATTGTAATACTTGCTGTGATCTAAATTGTTTTTGTAAGCTAAACTTCCTTTAAGGCATACTGTAGCTAATCATTAAAGTTAAATTGCTGGTTCACAAACCAAAATTATTGTGCCCACTATCTAGCAGTATGCAAAAGTTTGTTTTCATATTTAACACATTTTTTGACATTGTTTCAATATAGAATGCTGCTAAACTGAATGAGAGTGTTACTTTACTTTCTACCTATCTCTTAGTAGTTTGTACAGTAAAGGACATCTGGCTATGTTCAAAATTTTGTATGCAATACAGTCGTTTTACATAGCATTGCATGCATAATTGTTATTTGATGTACGTAATTACTTCACTGAAATAAGCTGAGCACAAAATATATGACGTCTTATTCTACAGGTTCAAAGGGTTTAAATTGGGGTCGATAATATTAAAAATCAGTACAGGACAGAACAAACTTTTTTCAGGTAGATTGCTGTTTGTCTTCTATTTTTTCATGCTTGCGTAAGTTTTCCATGGACAAACTAAAACAAGTTTCATATATTAAACTTTTTTCATTGCCCTTTAGGTTATTTTTTATAAACTAGTCCTTTCTATTTACATAGTTCCATAGCATACAAGGGGGGGGGGGATAAAATAAAAGATTTTTTGTTAAAATTGGCTAAAATTAAAAAAAAAGCCCATTTGTTATTGTTAATAATAAGAGCAAATTACTTTGCTACATTGCTACAAATATTCAGGATCTTAAAGCCCCGACAATTTCTGGATCTTAAAGCCCCGGCAATGCCTAATGAAAATGCAATTTCTCAGAAAAAGAAAAAAATTCAAATTGATCCTGAATTGGCAAAATAAGTTTCAGTAAAACAAAAGTTGGCATTTTTACAGAACATTACATGTTGATTGTAATAAAATTTGGCCGGCCAGGTGGCCGAGAGGGCTAGAGCGTAGGCTTTCTAGTTCTCAAATCTGCCTGGTGATGGGTTCGAATCCCGCCGTGGATGTTTGTTTGTCCCGGGCTGCGTACAGATATAACTTGTGTAAAAGGCGCAAAATGACCTTGGCAGTCGACGCCAAAAATTCCAATAAACCAACGAAACCAACCTAATAAAATTTGCTGGAACTCTCTCTATCAATCTGTCGAATGTGACAAGATTTGATGTTTATGCAAATTAGGCTCCAATTATCTCGGAAACCACTGCAAAGTTTTGAAAACGAAATTCTTCATAGTTATCTTCATGCAAATTACACCAGAAAAGTCATTTACTTTATTTCTGTCTACAACGCACAGAACCTGAAACTAATCTTACAGTGTCAAAAATCTTACATATCTATCTACAGTAATCTTACAGTATACCGAATTAGCATAAAAATTCTTCAAATTATTCTAATCAATTATAAGAACAGTCTTCTTTGGCCGTTTTCCTCAACGTTTTGGCCTTTTCATTAAAACGGTATTTTTTGGTAGAAAAAGTTCCCACTAGCCCTCGGGTAAAAATATTGTCGGGTTGGCACTGCCGTGCCTACCATTATATGAATTAACAATGGTTGGATGGTGTAAAAAAGGTTTGAAACCCATTATATTTTGTTACACGAACGTTCTTTATATTATTGTCTTAATTTTTGAAATATGAAATGTTGGTAATATATACGTATTTTGACAATATTTTGTCTGTGTCGTCAATTAAATTTAAACAGTAATGAACTTTATTTTTTTTTTAATGATTGAAAATCGTTTTATATTTCATAACGAATTCTAAATTGTAATTATAATTGATAATTTTCTCGGCTGTAACTGTGGGTTAAAGTTTGGCTTAAATAGGAACGTAAGAGGATAGGCAAATCCAGGGCATGCAAGGATGATGTTGGAACAGATTCCAAAAGTTTAAGGGATGTTGGATGGTTTGAGCGATTGATGGTAGAAGATACTTATTCAGAGGCAGCAGGGGGATGAAAAACGAGGTGGATTTATTGGGGACAGGGAATACATAATGTAGTTGTCGGGAAAGGCGAGGTGGGAGAGGAGAAAGACGGAAGGAGGGTATATAGAAAGTTAATTAAGGTAGTGGTATCTAAGGAGGAATGATCAGGAGATGGGGTAATTAGCAAAGAAGACCTGTGGATAGGGTTCTTATGGTTTTCAATTTGGAGCTTTTATTGATAGCGTTTATAGAGAGGCCAGCGAAATGAAGGGATTTTGCATGTTTAATTTTAAAAGTGTATGACTGGAAAAGGAGCTGAATCAGTTTCTGTTATGTCCACTTGGTGAACGTCTCGACTTGCGATATAGAGCGTTTTTATGGGAGATTAAATATAGATTTCGAGGGGACATCCAGGAATTTCGAATAGAAATCTTGGACTTAGGTGCAGGAGGCAAAATCGTGGGGAGATATCGGTTGAGACCTAAGTGAATTTGGGAGAGGAAATTGTCACAGAGAGCGTTAATTTCAGTGTCTGGTTAGTTCTAAAATAGTATTGAATATTGCTAACCTTCATGGGTTAGGAAAGAAGATATTGAGGGATGAGTAATTAACATAGGGTTTGGATTTTAGAGACTGATCAGTGAATATGGGGAAGTGATCCAAAATTGAACAATCTAAGGAACGTTGTAAAAATTGTCTTATAGTGAATAAGAATTTTAAAAATTTGATAAGTATGTGCAGGAGGTTATTAAGGGAGCTAGTCCAGCCCTAGAGATAATGTTTCCCATCTCGTGAAGACAATTTTTTGAATGGATAACGAACAAGTGAACTGGAGATAAGTTAATACGATGAAGAGGAAATAAACAGCTGCTATAAGAAAAACTAGACGATCTACCTCAAAATTCGTAGGATGAGATTATATATAGCAGGTGGAAATGAGATACATCAGGAGACTTGGTAGGAAGAGTTTTTGTGAGTACAAATGAGTTGGTACTTATATTAAGTGGTAAGGCCAAATAGCTTCGATAAAGGTTAACAATTAGGGAGATTATTGTTTGGTGGTTATCACAACAATGGGCGTCAAAAATCAAAAGGGAAATCGATTGTGTAAATTTAAGTTCTTATGGCAGAAGAACTTAAGAATCACATTAGTAAAAAGTAAAATAAGAAAAATATAGTAGAGGTACGACCTGATGGTTCAGAGAATCTTCGTAATTGTTATAAGAGATATGGAGTCTCAGGGTGTACAAAACCGTCGGATAAAAGTTAATAGATACAGGTCGGGAGATGAATTTGGAGAGATCTATAAATGACTATCTTTCAATGTTTTATAAGATATTTATTCCCGTTACTATGGATTTACTGCTTAGTAACAAATACATTTCAGTTTCCGACACAGGAGATTTATCAGCTTCAACATTTGCTAGAACGTACATGTATGTGTAATCAAGCTAAATTATAGGTGAGATATGTAAAATGGTCGTCAATATGATAATCTTTAGTGCTTCTGCATCAAAGCTAGTTTATCAGCGTTACCTTGGCAAAATGATAATACTAATAATTATACGTATATACGAGCATATAATAGACAAGCAATCAGCTGTAAACCAGTGATAAATCATTTCTCTTTTAAGTATAAAACGTTTTCCAAGTATGGGACACCAAAATTATATCTTTTCAATGTTATCTCCCTTGTATAACAAGACTATCAAAAGAAAATTAAGGGACGCCAAGAAGTTTCTTTTTAATCCTTTAAGATAATATAAATGACATGGAGCAGCTAAAGATAATTACAGAGCTGATATCAAGAGATTTACAATCTTCAATGTGGATAACGCAGATATAGTTTTTTCAGGGACAATGTAGATAAATTAGACCGATATCGATGTTTGTTTTTGAGGTCGTCTCCTTTGTCACGTGATTTTATCTTACGTGAAAGCAGAGTATGGAAAGAGGACGTGTTGGAGAGGGTTAAATCAATATTTAATAAAAACGACAAAATTCAATTACAACGAGAAGTGAAAACTGTCGCTGATAAATTATGATTCTTCTTATAATACGTAGCAATTAAATTTACATGGCAAGTATTAATAAAATTTTTAATAATTCTTCTTCTTGAGAAGTCGTTGCACTCGGAAAATCCTGAACCAGTCCTATGCCCATCATTAGAAGGATGTCAGGCATCAATAAATAGAAGGCAACAATAATTAAGACGAAAGTTCACTATTATCTAAAACTG